>OZ025249.1:317059-387041 GCA_964019135.1 Arenicola marina | reverse complement strand
GGGCTTAAGCTCCGGGCGCCGGGCCTAAGCTCCGGGCGCCGGGCTTAAGCTCCGGAGGTCGGGCCTGAGCTCCGGGCGCCGGGCTTAGGCTCCGGGCGCCGGGCTTAGGCTCCGGGCGCCGCAATATGGCTCCGGGCGCCGGAATATGATTCCGGTCCGTAGCCTGGAACCATAACCTTGCGACCGCTCGGAGCCATAGCCCGGCTCTCGGAAGCAATAGCCCGGCGGTCGATGCCATAGCCCACGCCTGGAGCAATAGCCCAGCGCCCGGAGCCTTACCCCGACGCCCGGAGCCTTACACCGGGGACTGGAGCCATAGCCCGGCGCCCGGAGCCATAGCCCGGCGCTCGGAGCCTTACCCCGGCGCTCGGAGCCTTACCCCGGCGCCCGGAGCCTGACCCCGATGCCCGGAGCCTTAGCCCGGCGCCCGGAGCCATAGCTCGACGCTCGGAGCCATAGCCCGGCGCCCGGAGCCTCACCCCGGCGCCCGGAGCTTTACCCCGGTGCCCGGAGCCTTACCCTGGAGCCCGGAGCCTGACCCCGATGCCCGGAGCCTTACACCGGGACTGGAGCCATAGCCCGGTTCCCATGGCCTTACCCCGGCGCCCGGAGCCATATCCCGGAGCAATAACCCGGGGCGATAGATCGCAGCCATAGCTGGGAACCACAGCCCGGAGCCATAGCCCGGAGCCGTAGCCTGGAACCATAGCCTTACCCCGGCGCTCGGAGCCATAGCCCGGCGCTCGGAGCCATAGCCCACGCTTGGAACCACAGCCCGGAGCCATAGCCCGGCGCTCGGAGCCTTACCCCGGCGGTCGATGCCATAGCCCACGCCTGGAGCCATAGCCCAGCGCCCGGACCCTTACCCCGACGCCCGGAGCCTTACACCGGGGACTGGAGCCATAGCCCGGCGCCCGGAGCCATAGCCCGGCGCTCGGAAGCAATAGCCCGGCGGTCGATGCCATAGCCCACGCCTGGAGCCATAGCCCAGCGCCCGGACCCTTACCCCGACGCCCGGAGCCTTACACCGGGGACTGGAGCCATAGCCCGGCGCCCGGAGCCATAGCCCGGCGCTCGGAGCCTTACCCCGACGCCCGGAGCCTTACACCGGGGACTGGAGCCATAGCCCGGCGCCCGGAGCCATAGCCCGGCGCCCGGAGCCATAGCCCAGCGCCCGGACCCTTACCCCGACGCCCGGAGCCTTACACCGGGGACTGGAGCCATAGCCCGGCGCCCGGAGCCATAGCCCGGCGTCCGGAGCCTTACCTCGGCGCCCGGAGCCATAGCCCGGCGCCCGGAGCCTTACCCCGGCGCCCGGAGCCTTACCCCGGTGCCCGAAGCCATAGCCCGGCGCCCGGAGCCTTACCTCGGCGCCCGGAGCCATAGCCCGGCGCTCGGAGCCTTACCCCGGCGCCCGGAGCCTTACCCCGGTGCCCGAAGCCATAGCCCGGCGCCCGGAGCCTTACCTCGGCGCCCGGAGCCATAGCCCGGCGCCCGGAGCCTTACCCCGGAGCCCGGAGCCTTATTAGCCCTGGGACCAGAGCCATAACCGGGAGTGACAGCGCGGAGCCACATCTCGGGAGTTATATCATGGAGCCATACACCGGAGCCATATCCAGGAACGACAGCCCAGAGCCATAGCCCGGAGCCATAACCTGGCATTCAGAGCCATAGCTCGGAACCATAGCCCGGAGTTATATCCCGGAGCCATAGCCCGGAGCCACATCTCGGAGTTACAGCCAGGAGCCATAGCCCGGAGCTATTGCCCGGAGCTATAGCCCAGAGCTACATCCCGGAGATATATCCCCGACCCATAACCCCGAGCCACAGCCCGGAGCCACAGCCCGGAGCCATAGACCGGAGACGTAGCCCTGAGTACTATCCCGGAGCCATAGCCCAGAACCATAGCCCGGAACCGTCGCCATGGCCCAGCGCTCCGAGCCATAGTCCGGCGCCCGAAGCCATAGCCAGGCGACCGGTCATGAGGCGGGTCACAAGAAGAATGGTCTTAACGTATGATCGGACATAGCGCTAAGACTCTAAATTTATCATACTAACGATTCGGTCATTAACTAAGACCAGCCGCGTTTCATAAGCTAAAAAAGCTGCCGGTCGGCACTAAGACCAGCGAGAACTATCTATTTTTAGACATGACTAGGCGTTTTTTCGAAATAGCGTCACACTCACTGTATAAACAATCACATCATTCAGGTCTCCGGGCGCGGGATATGGCGCCGGGCTTTGGCTCCTTGATATGGCGCCAGGCTATGGCTCCTTGATATGGCGCCAGGCTATGGCTCCTTGATATGGCGCCAGGCTATGGCTCCTTGATATGGCGTCAGGCTATGGCTCCTTGATATGGCTCCAGGCTATGGCTCCTTGATATGGCGCCAGGCTATGGCTCCTTGATATGGCGCCAGGCTATAGCTCCTTGATATGGCGTCCGGCTATGGCTCCTTGATATGGCGCCAGGCTATGGCTCCTTGATATGGCGCCAGGCTATGGCTCCTTGATATGGCGCCAGGCTATGGCTCCTTGATATGGCGCCAGGCTATGGCTCCTTGATATGGCGCCAGACTATGGCTCCTTGATATGGCGCCGGGCTATAGCTCCTTGATATGGCGCCAGGCTATGGCTCCTTGATATGGCGCCAGGCTATGGCTCCTTGATATGGCGCCGGGTTATGGATCCTTGATATGGCGCCAGGCTATGGCTCCTTGATATGGCGCCATGCTATGGCTCCTTGATATGGCGCCAGGCTATGGCTCCTTGATATGGCGCCAGGCTATGGCTCCTTGATATGGCGCCAGGCTATGGCTCCTTGATATGGCGCCAGGCTATGGCTCCTTGATATGGCGCCAGGCTATAGCTCCTTGATATGGCGCCAGGCTATGGCTCCTTCATATGGCGCCAGGCTATGGCTCCTTGATATGGCGCCAGGCTATGGCTCCTTGATATGGCGCCAGGCTATAGCTCCTTGATATGGCGCCAGGCTATGGCTCCTTGATATGGCGCCAGGCTATGGCTCCTTGATATGGCGCCAGGCTATGGGTCCTTGATATGGCGCCAGGCTATGGCTCCTTGATATGGCGCCAGGCTATAGCTCCTTGATATGGCGCCAGGCTATGGCTCCTTGATATGGCGCCAGGCTATGGCTCCTTGATATGGCGCCGGGCTATGGCTCCTTGATATGGCGCCAGGCTATGGCTCCTTGATATGGCGCCAGGCTATAGCTCCTTGATATGGCGCCAGGCTATAGCTCCTTGATATGGCGCCAGGCTATGGCTCCTTGATATGGCGCCAGGCTATGGCTCCTTGATATGGCGCCATGCTATGGCTCCTTGATATGGCGCCGGGCTATAGCTCCTTGATATGGCGCCAGGCTATGGCTCCTTGATATGGCGCCAGGCTATAGCTCCTTGATATGGCGCCAGGCTATGGCTCCTTGATATGGCGCCAGGCTATGGCTCCTTGATATGGCGCCGGGCTATGGCTCCTTGATATGGCGCCAGGCTATGGCTCCTTGATATGGCGCCAGGCTATGGCTCCTTGATATGGCGCCGGGCTATGGCTCCGGTCGCCGGACTATGGCTCCGGTCGCCGGGCTATGGATCAAAACTATAGCGCCAGGCTATGTCTCCGGTCGCCGGGCTATGGATCAAAACTATAGCGCCAGGCTATGTCTCCGGTCGCCGGGCTATGGATCAAAACTATAGCGCCAGGCTATGTCTCCGGTCGCCGGGCAATGGATCAAAACTATAGCGCCAGGCTATGGATCAAAACTATAGCGCCAGGCTATGTCTCCGGTCGCCGGGCAATGGATCAAAACTATAGCGCCAGGCTATGGATCAAAACTATAGCGCCAGGCTATGGATCAAAACTATAGCGCCAGGCTATGTCTCCGGTCGCAAGGCTTAGGCTACGGGCGCCGGGCTTAAGCTCCGGGCGCCGGGCCTAAGCTCCGGGCGCCGCAATATGGCTCCGGGCGCCGAAATATGATTCCGGTCCCCGGCTATGGCTCCGGGTTGTGGCTCCGGGCGGTGGAATATGGCTCTGGGCTTTTGCTCCAGGCACCGGGCTTAGGCTCCGGGCGCCGGGCTTTAGATCCGGGCGCTGGAATATGGCTCCGGGCGCCGCAATATGGCTCCGGGCGCCGCAATATGGCTCCGGGCGGGGGAATATGGCTCCGGGCGGGGGAATATGCCTCCGGGCTTTTGCTCCAGGCATCGGGCTTAAGCTCCGAGCGCCGGAATATGGCTCCGGTCACCGGCTATGGCTCCGGACATTTAATCCGGGCTGTGGCTCCGGGCATTTAATCCGGGATATGGCTCCGTGCTGTGGCTCTGGGCTATGGCTCCGGGCTATGGCTCCGGGCTATGGCTCCGGGCTATGGCTCCGGGCTATGGTTCCGGGCTGTGGCACCGATATATAACTCCGGGATGTGACTCCGAGTTTTTGCTCCGGTCGCCTGGCTATGGCTCCGAAACAATGTAAATACATGTGTTGAGAAGGTACAGTTGAAATATGACCAGTGTCATAAGATAGGTACATAGCAGTGACATACCTCCAGTGTTAATATGGTAGGTACATAAGAATGACATACCTCTAGTGTTAATAGGGTAGGTATATAACAGTGACATACCTCCAGTGTTAATATGGTAGCTATATAACAGTGACATACCTCCAGTGTTAATATGGTAGGTATATAACAGTGAAATAACCTCCAGTGTTAATCTGATAGGTATATAACAGTGACATACCTCCAGTGTTAATCTGATAGGTATATAACAGTGACATACCTCCAGTGTTAATATGGTAGGTATAGAACAGTGACATACCTCCAGTGTTAATCTGATAGGTATATAACAGTGACATACCTCCAGTGTTAATATGGTAGGTATATAACAGTGACATACCTCCAGTGTTAATATGGTAGGTATATAACAGTGACATACCTCCAGTGTTAATAGGGTAGGTATATAACAGTGACATACCTCCAGTGTTAATAGGGTAGGAATATAAGTGACATTCCTCCAGTGTTAATAGGGTAGGTATATAACAGTGACATACCTCCAGTGTTAGCAGGGTAGGTATATAAGTGACATACCTCCAGTGTTAATAGGGTAGGTATATAACAGTGACATACCTCCAGTGTTAATAGGGTAGGTATATAACAGTGACATACCTCCAGTGTTAATCTGATAGGTATATAACAGTGACATACCTCCAGTGTTAATATGGTAGGTATATAACAGTGACATACCTCCAGTGTTAATAGGGTAGGTACATAAGTGACATACCTCCAGTGTTAATAGGGTAGGTATATAAGTGACATACCTCCAGTGTTAATAGGGTAGGAATCTAAGTGACATTCCTCCAGTGGTAATAGGGTAGGTACATAAGTGACATACCTCCAGTGTTAATAGGGTAGGTATATAATAGTGACATACCTCCAGTGTTAACAGGGTAAGTATATAACAGTGACATACCTCTAGTGTTAATAGGGTAGGTATATAACAGTGACATACCTCCAGTGTTAATAGGGTAGGTATATAACAGTGACATACCTCCAGTGTTAATAGGGTAGGTATATAACAGTGACATACCTCCAGTGTTAATATGGTAGGTATATAACAGTGACATACCTCCAGTGTTAATAGGGTAGGAATATAAGTGACATTCCTCCAGTGTTAATAGGGTAGGTATATAACAGTGACATACCTCCAGTGTTAATAGGGTAGGAATATAACAGTGATATACCTCCAGTGTTAATAGGGTAGGTATATAACAGTGATATACCTCCAGTGTTAATAGGGTAGGTATATAACAGTGATATACCTCCAGTGTTAATCTGATAGGTATATAACAGTGACATACCTCCAGTGTTAATAGGGTAGGTATATAACAGTGATATACCTCCAGTGTTAATAGGGTAGGTATATAACAGTGACATACCTCCAGTGTTAATAGGGTAGGAATATAACAGTGACATACCTCCAGTGTTAATAGGGTAGGTATATAACAGTGATATACCTCCAGTGTTAATCTGATAGGTATATAACAGTGACATACCTCCAGTGTTAATAGGGTAGGTATATAACAGTGATATACCTCCAGTGTTAATAGGGTAGGTATATAACAGTGACATACCTCCAGTGTTAATAGGGTAGGTATATAACAGTGACATACCTCCAGTGTTAATAGGGTAGGAATATAACAGTGACATACCTCCAGTGTTAATAGGGTAGGTATATAACAGTGATATACCTCCAGTGTTAATCTGATAGGTATATAACAGTGACATACCTCCAGTGTTAATAGGGTAGGTATATAACAGTGACATTCCTCCAGTGTTAATAGGGTAGGTATGTAACAGTGACGTACCTCTAGTGTTAACGCGGCTTGACGCTGACTGTCGGCGTGGTCCATGTTACCCATGGCGAACATGAGATGGTGCACCACTCGCATCTGGAAGAGTCCAGAAAGTAGGCCAAAGTCCTCTGACATGCTAATTGACGCTTATTATAATTTGCTGTCATAATATGAATTATGAGCATGTAGTACATTGAATAGAAAATGTCCTTACCTGAATAAAGCGTTGTTCCAGTGATTGTGATTCGCGGCATAAGGACCTGGAAAAAGTCCACCGTGAATGTACCTAACATCTAATAGGGTGGTGGTAACCATACGTCATGACACGGAATACTCATTCATTATTATCTGTGTCTAGACTAGTACTACGCGGTAAAGGTTACGCAGACAACTACTTTCCATGCAACTATGGAAAGTATGGGATGATTTGCGAGTAATTGCAGGCATAATGAAGAGTCCTAAAGATAAAAGATATTAGCTAGGGTAAACCGCAACAAACACTCGTTCAGTCGGGACAGTTGACAAAGGGCTCCAAGAAGTTGTGACAGCTGTGTCAAGTCTGCCTTCAGGTCCAGAGTGTGATTGTTACGACAAACTGTAAAGCGTAACTAGCTAAGTTATAGGAGACCACCTGAGCCTGCCAATAATCCCCCGGTGCCGGCTGACGTCAGAAATTCGGACCCCCTGATTGGGCTGGCGTGCACAGGTGCCACGGCATGATAACCATCGGAGCGGGTTCGGAACCATCGGGGCACGCACTCACGGTAAACTAATTCCTGCCATAGCCGAATGTCGCCCAGTCGCAGATCAGATTGTCATCTGCACTGTAAAATTCGCTCACGGAGCACACAACAGTGATAATAGCACCCTACGATTTCTTTTCCAAATGGCTGCTAGTGGTGGCGCGTCAATTTTTTCATCTAACATAAGGCATATTTTAGCAACTTATAACTTGTCTCTTGATCATATCGTGTCTGACGCCAACTATATGAAGAGAACATGTTATACGCGTTTTAGGGCCTCTCTTAGCCACGACGAAATGTCTATTTTATATTTAAATATTTTATACGAGGGAGACTTTTGCCACGGTGCTATGTCAACTGACGACCTAAACTGTATACTTAATTTTATTTGTACTACTTGAATAAGTCACTTTTTGACACTTATACGTATCAACTCACTGTGTACATGCTTTTATGCTACGTACGAATAAAGATAATAATAATAATATGGAGACTCGGGGATAGAGAAGCAGAGATAGCCTCGGAGCCAGAGGGTGGAGGAGTGAAGCGAATCAGATATATCATCAGAAAGCTCCGTTTTCGAGGCTAATTCTCCTAGCCTGACGTCAAACGGCCGCAGGTGAAAGCTGGTGGAGAATCCAAAACGGATTCATGACACAGACTCGTCGCGAAGCGTAACGGGCATCCAACTCGGGCTCAGAGGCAGCATCGACGTCAACACTCCAGCCTGTCATGGCACAACAGACCAAGTCGGTGCCGAATTGCTCCGGAAGTCATCAACATGACATGCGGCTCTGTGGTACTCAAAACTGCGGAGATTCGCCGACCTGCAAGAATGGACCGACGAGCAGTTCATCCCGCTTCACTTGGACGGAGCGTCATCCCGCTTCACTTGGACGGAGCGTCATCCCGCTTCCCTTGGACGGAGCGTCATCCCGCTTCCCTTGGACGGAGCGTCATCCCGCTTCACTTGGACGGAGCGTCATCCCGCTTCACTTGGACGGAGCGTCATCCCGCTTCCCTTGGACGGAGCGTCATCCCGCTTCACTTGGACGGAGCGTCATCCCGCTTCCCTTGGATGGAGCGTCATCCCGCTTCACTTGGACGGAGCGTTATCCCCCTTCACTTGGACGGAGCGTCATCCCGCTTCACTTGGACGGAGCGTCATCCCGCTTCCCTTGGATGGAGCGTCATCCCGCTTCACTTGGACGGAGCGTTATCCCCCTTCACTTGGACGGAGCGTCATCCCGCTTCACTTGGACGAAGCGTCATCCCGCTTTACTTGGACGGAGCGTCATCCCGCTTCACTTAGACGGAGCGTCATCCCGCTTCACTTGGACGGAGCGTCATCCCGTTTCACTTGGACGGAGCGTCATCCCGCTTCACTTGGACGGAGCGTCATCCCGCTTCACTTGGACGGAGCGTCATCCCGCTTCACTTGGACGGAGCGTCATCCCGCTTCACTTGGACGGAGCGTCATCCCGCTTCACTTAGACGGAGCGTCATTCCGCTTCGCTTTGAAGGAACGTCATCCCGCTTCACTTGGACGGAGCGTTATCCCCCTTCACTTGGACGGAGCGTCATCCCGCTTCACTTGGACGAAGCGTCATCCCGCTTTACTTGGACGGAGCGTCATCCCGCTTCACTTAGACGGAGCGTCATCCCGCTTCACTTGGACGGAGCGTCATCCCGTTTCACTTGGACGGAGCGTCATCCCGCTTCACTTGGACGGAGCGTCATCCCGCTTCACTTGGACGGAGCGTCATCCCGCTTCACTTGGACGGAGCGTCATCCCGCTTCACTTGGACGGAGCGTCATCCCGCTTCACTTAGACGGAGCGTCATTCCGCTTCGCTTTGAAGGAACGTCATCCCGCTCCACTTGGACGGAGCGTCATCCCGCTTCACTTGGACGGAGCGTCATCCCGCTTCACTTGGATGGAGCGTCATTCCGCTTCGCTTTGAAGGAACGTCATCCCGCTCCACTTGGACGGAGCGTCATCCCGCTTCACTTGGACGGAGCGTCATCCCGCTTCACTTGAACGGAGAGTCATTCCGCTTCGCTTTGAAGGAACGTCATCCCGCTCCACTTGGACGGAGCGTCATCCCGCTTCACTTGGACGGAGCGTCATCCCGCTTCACTTGGACGGAGCGTCATCCCGCTTCACTTGGACGGAGCGTCAACCCGCTTCACTTGGATGGAGCGTCATCCCGCTTCACTTGGACAGAACGTCATCCCGCTTCCCTTGGACGGAGCGTCATCCCGCTTCACTTGGACGGAGCGTCAACCCGCTTTACTTGGACGGAACGTCATCCCGCTTCGCTTGGACGGAGCGTCATCCCGCTTCACTTGGACGGAACGTCATCCCGCTTCACTTGGACGGAGCGTCATCCCGCTTCACTTGGACGGAGCGTCATCCCGCTTCCCTTGGACGGAGCGTCATCCCGCTTCACTTGGACGGAGCGTCATCCCGCTTCACTTGGACGGAGCGTCATCCCGCTTCACTTGGACGGAACGTCATCCCGCTTCCCTTGGACGGAGCGTCATCTCGCTTCACTTTGATGGGGCGTCATCCCGCTTCACTTGGACGGAGCGTCAACCCGCTTCACTTGGATGGAGCGTCATCCCGCTTCACTTGGACGGAGCGTCATCCCGATTCCCTTGGACGGAGCGTCATCCCGCTTCATTTGGACGGAACGTCATCCCGCTTCCCTTGGACAGAGCGTCATCCCGCTTCACTTTGATGGAGCGTCATCCCGCTTTACTTGGACGGAGCGTCATCCCGCTTCACTTAGACGGAGCGTCATCCCGCTTCACTTGGACGGAGCGTCATCCCGTTTCACTTGGACGGAGCGTCATCCCGCTTCACTTGGACGGAGCGTCATCCCGCTTCACTTGGACGGAGCGTCATCCCGCTTCACTTGGACGGAGCGTCATCCCGCTTCACTTGGACGGAGCGTCATCCCGCTTCACTTAGA
Organism: Arenicola marina; assembly: GCA_964019135.1. Classification (NCBI taxonomy): domain Eukaryota; kingdom Metazoa; phylum Annelida; class Polychaeta; family Arenicolidae; genus Arenicola; species Arenicola marina. The sequence goes on along the minus strand of OZ025249.1, from coordinate 376,949 downwards.
CGGAGCGTCATTCCGCTTCGCTTTGAAGGAACGTCATTCCGCTCCACTTGGACGGAGCGTCAGCCCGCTTCACTTGGACGGAGCGTCATCCCGCTTCACTTGGATGGAGCGTCATTCCGCTTCGCTTTGAAGGAACGTCATCCCGCTCCACTTGGACGGAGCGTCATCCCGCTTCACTTGGACGGAGCGTCATCCCGCTTCACTTGAACGGAGAGTCATCCCGCTTCACTTGGACGGAGCGTCAACCCGCTTCACTTGGATGGAGCGTCATCCCGCTTCACTTGGACGGAGCGTCAACCCGCTTTACTTGGACGGAACGTCATCCCGCTTCACTTGGACGGAGCGTCATCCCGATTCACTTGGACGTAACGTCATCCCGCTTCACTTGGACGGAGCGTCTTCCCGCTTCACTTGGACGGAGCGTCATCCCGCTTCACTTGGACGGAGCGTCATTCCGCTTCACTTGGACGGAGCGTTATCCCGCTTCACTTGGACGGAGCGTCATCCCGCTTCACTTGGACGGAACGTCATCCCGCTTCCCTTGGACGGAGCGTCATCTCGCTTCACTTTGATGGAGCGTCATCCCGCTTCACTTGGACGGAGTGTCAACCCGCTTCACTTGGATGGAGCGTCATCCCGCTTCACTTGGACGGAGCGTCATCCCGATTCCCTTGGACGGAGCGTCATCCCGCTTCATTTGGACGGAACGTCATCCCGCTTCCCTTGGACAGAGCGTCATCCCGCTTCACTTTGATGGAGCGTCATCCCGCTTCACTTGGACGGAGCGTCATTCCGCTTCACTTGGATGGAGCGTCATCCCGATTCCCTTGGACGGAGCGTCATCCCGCTTCACTTGGACGGAACGTCATCCCGCTTACCTTGGACGGAGCGTCATCCCGCTTCACTTTGATGGAGCGTCATCCCGCTTCCCTTGGACGGAGCGTCATCCCGCTTCACTTTGATGGAGCGTCATCCCGCTTCACTCGGACGGAGCGTCATTCCGCTTCGCTTTGATGGAGAGTCATCCCGCTTCCCTTGGACGGAGCGTCATTCCGCTTCGCTTTGATGGAGCGTCATCCCGCTTCCCTTGGACGGAGCGTCATCCCGCTTCATTTTGATGGAGCGTCATCCCGCTTCACTTGGACGGAGCGTAATTCCGCTTCACTTGGACGGAGCGTCATTCCGCTTCACTTGGACGGAGCGTCATTCCGCTTCGCTTTGAAGGAACGTCATCCCGCTCCACTTGGACGGAGCGTCATCCCGCTTCACTTGGACGGAGCGTCATCCCGCTTCACTTGGACGGAGCGTCATTCCGCTTCACTTGAACGGAGCGTCATTCCGCTTCACTTGAACGGAGCGTCATTCCGCTTCGCTTTGAAGGAACGTCATCCCTGTTTAACCCAGTCTGCCTGTACAGTTTCGGCGCATAAATGGCGCCACAGACGTGCGCGTCAAAGATGACGTCACTTTTGTCAGTTACTCAGCCTACGGCTGTTTTTTAAGTTTCGAGTACGCACTCACGGTGCACTCCTTCGTGCCATAGCCGAGTGTCTCCCAATCGACGACAAGATTGCCATCCACATTGTAAAATTTACTCACGAAGCACACAAGCGATAATAACACCCTACGAATTGTTTTTAAAATGGCTGTTAGTGATGTCATTTCATCTAACATAAGGCATATTAATGCAACTTATAAGTTATCTCTTAATCATATCGATATCTCTTAATCATATCGATATCTCTTAATCATATCGTATCTGACGCCAACCATATGAAGAGAACAACATGTCGTATGGGGCTTTTGCCCAAATTATTTTATACGAGCAAGACTTTTGTCACTGGGCTATGTCACTGACGACCTTAACTGTATACTTAATTTTATTTGTACTACTTGAATACGTCACTTTTTGACACTTATACGTATGGACTCACTGTATACATGCGTTTATGTTACGTACGAATAAAGATAATAATAATAACCAATTAGTGTTTTTTGGAAACCAACATGAGAAACCTTTCAGATAAGTGGCAGCCAATAACCAATAATATTACATTACGACTGTGTTTGACAACAGCACCTATAAACTGTATCACAGATCACAGAAAATTCTGAGTGGATGCAAATCGGCTGAAACCGCTCTTTGATCGATCTGATCGAACTAACCCCCTCCTGTGCTGGACCCCCCTCCTGTGCTGGACCCCCCTCCTGTGCTGGACCCCCCTCCGGTGCTGGACGACTGAACGGAACCCGGAGGAAATACAATAATGTCTATGTAGAACCAGACGTAAGGGATAATAGGGTCGAGCACACAGTGACGAGAACGCCACCCAGGACCAAGCAGCGAACCAGGCTGCCGACGCCGATCAGGCAGGAGAGGTCCTTGAAGCAGGACTCAAATGCAAAACTCTGGATGGAACCAAATGGTACTAAGTGGTCCAGTGAAGGGCATCATCACCATCATGACGTGTCATCCAATGGTACTAGGTAAAGTGGGCCAGTGAAGGGCATCATCATCATCATGACGTGTCATCCAATGGTACCAGGTAAAGTGGGCCAGTAAAGGGCATCATCACAATCATGACGTGTCATCAAATGGTACCAGGTAAAGTGGGCCAGTGAAGGGCATCATCACCATCATGACGTGTCATCAAATGGTACTAGGTAAAGTGGGCCAGTGAAGGGCATCATCACCATCATGACGTGTCATCAAATGGTACCAGGTAAAGTGGGCCAGTGAAGGGCATCATCACCATCATGACGTGTCATCCAATGGTACTAGGTAAAGTGGGCCAGTAAAGGGCATCATCACCATCATGACGTGTCATCCAATGGTACCAGGTAAAGTGGGCCAGTAAAGGGCATCATCACCATCATGACGTGTCATCCAATGGTACCAGGTAAAGTGGGCCAGTCAAGGGCATCATCACCATCATGACGTGTCATCCAATGGTACTAGGTAAAGTGGGCCAGTGAAGGGCATCATCACCATTATGACGTGTCATCCAATGGTACCAGGTAAAGTGGGCCAGTGAAGGGCATCATCACCATCATGACGTGTCATCAAATGGTACCAGGTAAAGTGGGCCAGTGAAGGGCATCATCACCATCATGACGTGTCATCCAATGGTACTAGGTAAAGTGGGCCAGTGAAGGGCATCATCACCATCATGACGTGTCATCAAATGGTACTAGGTAAAGTGGGCCAGTGAAGGGCATCATCACCATCATGACGTGTCATCAAATGGTACCAGGTAAAGTGGGCCAGTGAAGGGCATCATCACCATCATGAGGTGTCATCCAATGGTACTAGGTAAAGTGGGCCAGTGAAGGGCATCATCACCATCATGACGTGTCATCAAATGGTACCAGGTAAAGTGGGCCAGTGAAGGGCATCATCACCATCATGACGTGTCATCCAATGGTACCAGGTAAAGTGGGCCAGTGAAGGGCATCATCATCATCATGACGTGTCATCCAATGGTACTAGGTAAAGTGGGCCAGTGAAGGGCATCATCATCATGACGTGTCATCAAATGGTACCAGGTAAAGTGGGCCAGTGAAGGGCATCATCACCATCATGACGTGTCATCCAATGGTACCAGGTAAAGTGGGCCAGTGAAGGGCATCATCATCATCATGACGTGTCATCCAATGGTACTAGGTAAAGTGGGCCAGTGAAGGGCATCATCATCATCATGACGTGTCATCAAATGGTACTAGGTAAAGTGGGCCAGTGAAGGGCATCATCATCATCATGACGTGTCATCCAATGGTACTAGGTAAAGTGGGCCAGTGAAGGGCATCATCACCATCATGACGTGTCATCCAATGGTACTAGGTAAAGTGGGCCAGTGAAGGGCATCATCACCATCATGACGTGTCATCCAATGGTACCAGGTAAAGTGGGCCAGTGAAGGGCATCATCACCATCATGACGTGTCATCCAATGGTACCAGGTAAAGTGGGCCAGTGAAGGGCATCATCACCATCATGACGTGTCATCAAATGGAACTAGGTAAAGTGGGCCAGTGAAGGGCATCATCACCATCATGACGTGTCATAAAATGGTACCAGGTAAAGTGGGCCAGTGAAGGGCATCATCACCATCATGACGTGTCATCCAATGGTACTAGGTAAAGTGGGCCAGTGAAGGGCATCATCACCATCATGACGTGTCATCAAATGGTACCAGGTAAAGTGGGCCAGTGAAGGGCATCATCACCATCATGACGTGTCATCCAATGGTACCAGGTAAAGTGGGCCAGTGAAGGGCATCATCACCGTCATGACGTGTCATCCAATGGTACTAGGTAAAGTGGCCCAGTGAAGGGCATCATCATCATCAAGACGTGTCATCCAATGGTACCAGGTAAAGTGGGCCAGTAAAGGGCATCATCATCATCATGACGTGTCATCCAATGGTACCAGGTAAAGTGGGCCAGTGAAGGGCATCATCACCATCATGACGTGTCATCAAATGGTACCAGGTAAAGTGGGCCAGTGAAGGGCATCATCATCATCATGACGTGTCATCCAATGGTACTAGGTAAAGTGGGCCAGTGAAGGGCATCATCATCATCATGACGTGTCATCCAATGGTACCAGGTAAAGTGGGCCAGTAAAGGGAATCATCATCATCATGACGTGTCATCAAATGGTACTAGGTAAAGTGGGCCAGTGAAGGGCATCATCATCATCATGACGTGTCATCCAATGGTACTGGGTAAAGTGGGCCAGTGAAGGGCATCATCATCATCATGACGTGTCATCCAATGGTACTAGGTAAAGTGGGCCAGTGAAGGGCATCATCATCATCATGACGTGTCATCCAATGGTACCAGGTAAAGTGGGCCAGTGAAGGGCATCATCATCATCATGACGTGTCATCCAATGGTACTAGGTAAAGTGGGCCAGTGAAGGGCATCATCATCATCATGACGTGTCATCCAATGGTACCAGGTAAAGTGGGCCAGTGAAGGGCATCATCACCATCATGACGTGTCATCCAATGGTACTAGGTAAAGTGGGCCAGTGAAGGGCATCATCATCATCATGACGTGTCATCCAATGGTACTAGGTAAAGTGGGCCAGTAAAGGGCATCATCATCATCATGACGTGTCATCCAATGGTACCAGGTAAAGTGGGCCAGTAAAGGGCATCATCATCATCATGACGTGTCATCAAATGGTACTAGGTAAAGTGGGCCAGTGAAGGGCATCATCACCATCATGACGTGTCATCAAATGGTACTAGGTAAAGTGGGCCAGTGAAGGGCATCATCACCATCATGACGTGTCATCCAATGGTACCAGGTAAAGTGGGCCAGTGAAGGGCATCATCATCATCATGACGTGTCATCAAATGGTACTAGGTAAAGTGGGCCAGTGAAGGGCATCAGCATCATCATGACGTGTCATCCAATGGTACTACGTAAAGTGGGCCAGTGAAGGGCATCATCACCATCATGACGTGTCATCCAATGGTACTAGGTAAAGTGGGCCAGTGAAGGGCATCATCATCATCATGACGTGTCATCCAATGGTACTAGGTAAAGTGGGCCAGTAAAGGGCATCATCATCATCATGACGTGTCATCCAATGGTACCAGGTAAAGTGGGCCAGTGAAGGGCATCATCACCATCATGACGTGTCATCAAATGGTACTAGGTAAAGTGGGCCAGTGAAAGGCATCATCATCATCATGACGTGTCATCCAATGGTACCAGGTAAAGTGGGCCGGTGAAGGGCATCATCATCATCATGACGTGTCATCCAATGGTACTAGGTAAAGTGGGCCAGTGAAGGGCATCCTCATCATCATGACGTGTCATCCAATGGTACTAGGTAAATTGGGCCAGTGAAGGGCATCATCACCATCATGACGTGTCATCAAATAGTACTAGGTAAAGTGGGCCAGTGAAGGGCATCATCATCATCATGACGTGTCATCAAATGGTACTAGGTAAAGGGGGCCAGTGAAGGGCATCATCATCATCATGACGTGTCTTCAAATGGTACTAGGTAAAGTGGGCCAGTAAAGGGCATCATCACCATCATGACGTGTCATCCAATGGTACTAGGTAAAGTGGGCCAGTGAAGGGCATCATCACCATCATGACGTGTCATCCAATGGTACTAGGTAAAGTGGGCCAGTGAAGGGCATCATCATCATCATGACGTGTCATCAAATGGTACTAGGTAAAGTGGGCCAGTAAAGGGCATCATCATCATCATGACGTGTCATCAAATGGTACTAGGTAAAGTGGGCCAGTGAAGGGCATCATCATCATCATGACGTGTCATCCAATGGTACTAGGTAAAGTGGGCCAGTGAAGGGCATCATCACCATCATGACGTGTCATCCAATGGTACTAGGTAAAGTGGGCCAGTGAAGGGCATCATCACCATCATGACGTGTCATCCAATGGTACTAGGTAAAGTGGGCCAGTAAAGGGCATCATCACCATCATGACGTGTCATCCAATGGTACCAGGTAAAGTGGGCCAGTAAAGGGCATCATCATCATCATGACGTGTCATCCAATGGTACCAGGTAAAGTGGGCCAGTGAAGGGCATCATCACCATCATGACGTGTCATCAAATGGTACTAGGTAAAGTGGGCCAGTGAAGGGCATCATCATCATCATGACGTGTCATCCAATGGTACCAGGTAAAGTGGGCCAGTGAAGGGCATCATCATCATCATGACGTGTCATCCAATGGTACTAGGTAAAGTGGGCCAGTGAAGGGCATCCTCATCATCATGACGTGTCATCCAATGGTACTAGGTAAATTGGGCCAGTGAAGGGCATCATCATCATCATGACGTGTCATCAAATGGTACTAGGTAAAGTGGGCCAGTGAAGGGCATCCTCATCATCATGACGTGTCATCCAATGGTACTAGGTAAATTGGGCCAGTGAAGGGCATCATCACCATCATGACGTGTCATCAAATGGTACTAGGTAAAGGGGGCCAGTGAAGGGCATCATCATCATCATGAGGTGTCGTCAAATGGTACCAGGTAAAGTGGGCCAGTGAAGGGCATCCTCATCATCATGACGTGTCATCCAATGGTACCAGGTAAAGTGGGCCAGTGAAGGGCATCATCATCACCATGACGTGTCATCCAATGGTACCAGGTAAAGTGGGCCAGTGAAGGGCATCATCATCATTATGACGTGTCATCCAATGGTACCAGGTAAAGTGGGCCAGTGAAGGGCATCATCATCATCATGAGGTGTCGTCAAATGGTACCAGGTAAAGTGGGCCAGTGAAGGGCATCCTCATCATCATGACGTGTCATCCAATGGTACCAGGTAAAGTGGGCCAGTGAAGGGCATCATCATCACCATGACGTGTCATCCAATGGTACCAGGTAAAGTGGGCCAGTGAAGGGCATCATCACCATCATGACGTGTCATCCAATGGTACCAGGTAAAGTGGGCCAGTGAAGGGCATCATCATCATCATGACGTGTCATCCAATGGTACCAGGTAAAGTGGGCCAGTAAAGGGCATCATCACCATCATGACGTGTCATCCAATGGTCCTAGGTAAAGTGGGCCAGTGAAGGGCATCATCAACATCATCACGTGTCATCCAATGGTACCAGATAAAGTGGGCCAGTGAAGGGCATCATCATCACCATGACGTGTCATCCAATGGTACCAGGTAAAGTGGGCCAGTGAAGGGCATCATCACCATCATGACGTGTCATCCAATGGTACCAGGTAAAGTGGGCCAGTGAAGGGCATCATCATCATCATGACGTGTCATCCAATGGTACCAGGTAAAGTGGGCCAGTAAAGGGCATCATCACCATCATGACGTGTCATCCAATGGTACCAGGTAAAGTGGGCCAGTAAAGGGCATCATCACCATCATGACGTGTCATCCAATGGTCCTAGGTAAAGTGGGCCAGTGAAGGGCATCATCACCGTCATGACGTGTCATCCAATGGTACTAGGTAAAGTGGGCCAGTGAAGGGCATCATCATCATCATGACGTGTCATCCAATGGTACTAGGTAAAGTGGGCCAGTGAAGGGCATCATCATCATCATGACGTGTCATCCAATGGTACTAGGTAAAGTGGGCCAGTGAAGGGCATCATCACCATCATGACGTGTCATCCAATGGTACCAGGTAAAGTGGGCCAGTGAAGGGCATCATCATCATCATGACGTGTCATCAAATGGTACTAGGTAAAGTGGGCCAGTAAAGGGCATCATCACCATCATGACGTGTCATCAAATGGTACTAGGTAAAGTGGGCCAGTGAAGGGCATCATCATCATCATGACGTGTCATCCAATGGTACTAGGTAAAGTTGGCCAGTGAAGGGCATCATCACCTTCATGACGTGTCATCCAATGGTACCAGGTAAAGTGGGCCAGTAAAGGGCATCATCATCATCATGACGTGTCATCAAATGGTACTAGGTAAAGTGGGCCAGTAAAGGGCATCATCACCATCATGACGTGTCATCCAATGGTACTAGGTAAAGTGGGCCAGTAAAGGGCATCATCACCATCATGACGTGTCATCCAATGGTACTAGGTAAAGTGGGCCAGAAAAGGGCATCATCACCATCATGACGTGTCATCAAATGGTACCAGGTAAAGTGGGCCAGTAAAGGGCATCATCATCATCATGACGTGTCATCAAATGGTACTAGGTAAAGTGGGCCAGTAAAGGGCATCATCACCATCATGACGTGTCATCCAATGGTACCAGGTAAAGTGGGCCAGTGAAGGGCATCATCATCATCATGACGTGTCATCAAATGGTACCAGGTAAAGTGGGCCAGTAAAGGGCATCATCACCATCATGACGTGTCATCAAATGGTACTAGGTAAAGTGGGCCAGTAAAGGGCATCATCACCATCATGACGTGTCATCCAGTGGTACTAGGTAAAGTGGGCCAGTAAAGGGCATCATCACCATCATGACGTGTCATCCAATGGTACTAGGTAAAGTGGGCCAGTGAAGGGCATCATCACAATCATGATGTGTCATCCAATGGTACTAGGTAAAGTGGGCCAGTGAAGGGCATCATCACCATCATGACGTGTCATCCAATGGTACTAGGTAAAGTGGGCCAGTAAAGGGCATCATCACCATCATGACGTGTCATCCAATGGTACTAGGTAAAGTGGGCCAGTAAAGGGCATCATCACCATCATGACGTGTCATCCAATGGTACTAGGTAAAGTGGGCCAGTAAAGGGCATCATCACCATCATGACGTGTCATCCAATGGTACTAGGTAAAGTGGGCCAGTAAAGGGCATCATCACCATCATGACGTGTCATCCAATGGTACTAGGTAAAGTGGGCCAGTAAAGGGCATCCTCATCATCATGACGTGTCATCCAATGGTACTAGGTAAAGTGGGCCAGTGAAGGGCATCATCACCATCATGACGTGTCATCCAATGGTACTAGGTAAAGTGGGCCAGTAAAGGGCATCATCACCATCATGACGTGTCATCCAATGGTACTAGGTAAAGTGGGCCAGTAAAGGGCATCATCACCATCATGACGTGTCATCCAGTGGTACTAGGTAAAGTGGGCCAGTAAAGGGCATCCTCATCATCATGACGTGTCATCCAATGGTACTAGGTAAAGTGGGCCAGTGAAGGGCATCATCACCATCATGACGTGTCATCCAATGGTACTAGGTAAAGTGGGCCAGTGAAGGGCATCATCACCATCATGACGTGTCATCCAATGGTACTAGGTAAAGTGGGCCAGTAAAGGGCATCATCACCATCATGACGTGTCATCCAATGGTACTAGGTAAAGTGGGCCAGTAAAGGGCATCATCACCATCATGACGTGTCATCCAATGGTACTAGGTAAAGTGGGCCAGTCAAGGGCATCATCACCATCATGACGTGTCATCCAATGGTACTAGGTAAAGTGGGCCAGTGAAGGGCATCATCATCATCATGACGTGTCATCCAATGGTACTAGGTAAAGTGGGCCAGTGAAGGGCATCATCATCATCATGACGTGTCATCCAATGGTACTAGGTAAAGTGGGCCAGTGAAGGGCATCATCATCATCATGACGTGTCATCCAATGGTACTAGGTAAAGTGGGCCAGTGAAGGGCATCATCACCATCATGACGTGTCATCAAATGGTACCAGGTAAAGTGGGCCAGTGAAGGGCATCATCATCATCATGACGTGTCATCCAATGGTACTAGGTAAAGTGGGCCAGTGAAGGGCATCATCATCATCATGACGTGTCATCCAATGGTACTAGGTAAAGTGGGCCAGTGAAGGGCATCATCATCATCATGACGTGTCATCCAATGGTACTAGGTAAAGTGGGCCAGTGAAGGGCATCATCATCATCATGACGTGTCATCCAATGGTACTAGGTAAAGTGGGCCAGTGAAGGGCATCATCACCATCATGACGTGTCATCCAATGGTACTAGGTAAAGCGGGCCAGTGAAGGGCATCATCATCATCATGACGTGTCATCCAATGGTACTAGGTAAAGTGGGCCAGTGAAGGGCATCATCATCATCATGACGTGTCATCCAATGGTACTAGGTAAAGTGGGCCAGTGAAGGGCATCATCATCATCATGACGTGTCATCAAATGGTACTAGGTAAAGTGGGCCAGTGAAGGGCATCATCACCATCATGACGTGTCATCCAATGGTACTAGGTAAAGTGGGCCAGTGAAGGCCATCATCATCATCATGACGTGTCATCCAATGGTACCAGGTAAAGTGGGCCAGTGAAGGGCATCATCATCATCATGACGTGTCATCCAATGGTACTAGGTAAAGTGGGCCAGTGAAGGGCATCATCATCATCATGACGTATCATCAAATGGTACTAGGTAAAGTGGGCCAGTGAAGGCCATCATCATCATCATGACGTGTCATCCAATGGTACTAGGTAAAGTGGGCCAGTGAAGGGCATCATCATCATCATGACGTGTCATCCAATGGTACCAGGTAAAGTGGGCCAGTGAAGGGCTTCATCATCATCATGACGTGTCATCCAATGGTACTAGGTAAAGTGGGCGAGTGAAGGGCATCATCATCATCATCATGACGTGTCATCAAATGGTACCAGGTAAAGTGGGCCAGTGAAGGGCATCATCACCATCATGACGTGTCATCCAATGGTACCAGGTAAAGTGGGCCAGTGAAGGGCATCATCATCATCATGACGTGTCATCCAATGGTACTAGGTAAAGTGGGCCAGTGAAGGGCATCATCATCATCATGACGTGTCATCCAATGGTACCAGGTAAAGTGGGCCAGTAAAGGGCATCATCACCATCATGACGTGTCATCCAATGGTACTAGGTAAAGTGGGCCAGTGAAGGGCATCATCACAATCATGATGTGTCATCCAATGGTACTAGGTAAAGTGGGCCAGTGAAGGGCATCATCACCATCATGACGTGTCATCCAATGGTACTAGGTAAAGTGGGCCAGTAAAGGGCATCATCACCATCATGACGTGTCATCCAATGGTACTAGGTAAAGTGGGCCAGTAAAGGGCATCATCACCATCATGACGTGTCATCCAATGGTACTAGGTAAAGTGGGCCAGTAAAGGGCATCATCACCATCATGACGTGTCATCCAATGGTACTAGGTAAAGTGGGCCAGTAAAGGGCATCATCACCATCATGACGTGTCATCCAATGGTACTAGGTAAAGTGGGCCAGTAAAGGGCATCCTCATCATCATGACGTGTCATCCAATGGTACTAGGTAAAGTGGGCCAGTGAAGGGCATCATCACCATCATGACGTGTCATCCAATGGTACTAGGTAAAGTGGGCCAGTAAAGGGCATCATCACCATCATGACGTGTCATCCAATGGTACTAGGTAAAGTGGGCCAGTAAAGGGCATCATCACCATCATGACGTGTCATCCAGTGGTACTAGGTAAAGTGGGCCAGTAAAGGGCATCCTCATCATCATGACGTGTCATCCAATGGTACTAGGTAAAGTGGGCCAGTGAAGGGCATCATCACCATCATGACGTGTCATCCAATGGTACTAGGTAAAGTGGGCCAGTGAAGGGCATCATCACCATCATGACGTGTCATCCAATGGTACTAGGTAAAGTGGGCCAGTAAAGGGCATCATCACCATCATGACGTGTCATCCAATGGTACTAGGTAAAGTGGGCCAGTAAAGGGCATCATCACCATCATGACGTGTCATCCAATGGTACTAGGTAAAGTGGGCCAGTCAAGGGCATCATCACCATCATGACGTGTCATCCAATGGTACTAGGTAAAGTGGGCCAGTGAAGGGCATCATCATCATCATGACGTGTCATCCAATGGTACTAGGTAAAGTGGGCCAGTGAAGGGCATCATCATCATCATGACGTGTCATCCAATGGTACTAGGTAAAGTGGGCCAGTGAAGGGCATCATCATCATCATGACGTGTCATCCAATGGTACTAGGTAAAGTGGGCCAGTGAAGGGCATCATCACCATCATGACGTGTCATCAAATGGTACCAGGTAAAGTGGGCCAGTGAAGGGCATCATCATCATCATGACGTGTCATCCAATGGTACTAGGTAAAGTGGGCCAGTGAAGGGCATCATCATCATCATGACGTGTCATCCAATGGTACTAGGTAAAGTGGGCCAGTGAAGGGCATCATCATCATCATGACGTGTCATCCAATGGTACTAGGTAAAGTGGGCCAGTGAAGGGCATCATCATCATCATGACGTGTCATCCAATGGTACTAGGTAAAGTGGGCCAGTGAAGGGCATCATCACCATCATGACGTGTCATCCAATGGTACTAGGTAAAGCGGGCCAGTGAAGGGCATCATCATCATCATGACGTGTCATCCAATGGTACTAGGTAAAGTGGGCCAGTGAAGGGCATCATCATCATCATGACGTGTCATCCAATGGTACTAGGTAAAGTGGGCCAGTGAAGGGCATCATCATCATCATGACGTGTCATCAAATGGTACTAGGTAAAGTGGGCCAGTGAAGGGCATCATCACCATCATGACGTGTCATCCAATGGTACTAGGTAAAGTGGGCCAGTGAAGGCCATCATCATCATCATGACGTGTCATCCAATGGTACCAGGTAAAGTGGGCCAGTGAAGGGCATCATCATCATCATGACGTGTCATCCAATGGTACTAGGTAAAGTGGGCCAGTGAAGGGCATCATCATCATCATGACGTATCATCAAATGGTACTAGGTAAAGTGGGCCAGTGAAAGCCATCATCATCATCATGACGTGTCATCCAATGGTACTAGGTAAAGTGGGCCAGTGAAGGGCATCATCATCATCATGACGTGTCATCCAATGGTACCAGGTAAAGTGGGCCAGTGAAGGGCTTCATCATCATCATGACGTGTCATCCAATGGTACTAGGTAAAGTGGGCCAGTGAAGGGCATCATCATCATCATGACGTGTCATCCAATGGTACCAGGTAAAGTGGGCCAGTAAAGGGCATCATCACCGTCATGACATGTCATCCAATGGTACTAGGTAAAGTGGGCCAGTGAAGGGCATCATCACCGTCATGACGTGTCATCCAATGGTACTAGGTAAAGTGGGCCAGTGAAGGGCATCATCATCATCATGACGTGTCATCCAATGGTACCAGGTAAAGTGGGCCAGTGAAGGGCATCATCACCATCATGACGTGTCATCCAATGGTACCAGGTAAAGTGGGCCAGTGAAGGGCATCATCACCATCATGACGTGTCATCCAATGGTACCAGGTAAAGCGGGCCAGTGAAGGGCATCATCATCATCATGACGTGTCATCCAATGGTACTAGGTAAAGTAGGCCAGTGAAGGGCATCATCACCATCATGACGTGTCATCCAATGGTACTAGGTAAAGTGGGCCAGTGAAGGGCATCATCATCATCATGACGTGTCATCCAATGGTACCAGGTAAAGTGGGCCAGTAAAGGGCATCATCATCATCATGACGTGTCATCAAATGGTACTAGGTAAAGTGGGCCAGTGAAGGGCATCATCATCATCATGACGTGTCATCCAATGGTACTAGGTAAAGTGGGCCAGTGAAGGGCATCATCACCATCATGACGTGTCATCCAATGGTACTAGGTAAAGTGGGCCAGTCAAGGGCATCATCACCATCATGACGTGTCATCCAATGGTACTAGGTAAAGTGGGCCAGTGAAGGGCATCATCACCATCATGACGTGTCATCCAATGGTACTAGGTAAAGTGGGCCAGTCAAGGGCATCATCACCATCATGACGTGTCATCCAATGGTACTAGGTAAAGTGGGCCAGTGAAGGGCATCATCATCATCATGACGTGTCATCCAATGGTACTAGGTAAAGTGGGCCAGTGAAGGGCATCATCATCATCATGACGTGTCATCCAATGGTACTAGGTAAAGTGGGCCAGTGAAGGGCATCATCATCATCATGACGTGTCATCCAATGGTACTAGGTAAAGTGGGCCAGTAAAGGGCATCATCACCATCATGACGTGTCATCAAATGGTACCAGGTAAAGTGGGCCAGTGAAGGGCATCATCATCATCATGACGTGTCTTCCAATGGTACTAGGTAAAGTGGGCCAGTGAAGGGCATCATCACCATCATGACGTGTCATCAAATAGTACCAGGTAAAGTGGGCCAGTGAAGGGCATCATCATCATCATGACGTGTCATCCAATGGTACCAGGTAAAGTGGGCCTGTGAAGGGCATCATCATCATCATGACGTGTCATCCAATGGTACTAGGTAAAGTGGGCCAGTGAAGGGCATCATCATCATCATGACGTGTCATCCAATGGTACTAGGTAAAGTGGGCCAGTGAAGGGCATCATCATCCTCATGACGTGTCATCCAATGGTACTAGGTAAAGTGGGCCAGTGAAGGGCATCATCATCATCATGACGTGTCATCCAATGGTACCAGGTAAAGTGGGCCAGTGAAGGGCATCATCATCATCATGACGTGTCATCCAATGGTACCAGGTAAAATGGGCCAGTGAAGGGCTTCATCATCATCATGACGTGTCATCCAATGGTACTAGGTAAAGTGGGCGAGTGAAGGGCATCATCATCATCATCATGACGTGTCATCAAATGGTACCAGGTAAAGTGGGCCAGTGAAGGGCATCATCACCATCATGACGTGTCATCCAGTGGTACCAGGTAAAGTGGGCCAGTGAAGGGCATCATCATCATCATGACGTGTCATCCAATGGTACTAGGTAAAGTGGGCCAGTGAAGGGCATCATCATCATGACGTGTCATCCAATGGTACCAGGTAAAGTGGGCCAGTAAAGGGCATCATCACCGTCATGACGTGTCATCCAATGGTACTAGGTAAAGTGGGCCAGTGAAGGGCATCATCACCGTCATGACGTGTCATCCAATGGTACTAGGTAAAGTGGGCCAGTGAAGGGCATCATCACCATCATGACGTGTCATCCAATGGTACCAGGTAAAGTGGGCGAGTGAAGGGCATCATCATCATCATCATGACGTGTCATCCAATGGTACCAGGTAAAGTGGGCCAGTGAAGGGCATCATCACCATCATGACGTGTCATCCAATAGTACCAGGTAAAGTGGGCCAGTGAAGGGCATCATCATCATCATGACGTGTCATCCAATGGTACTAGGTAAAGTGGGCCAGTGAAGGGCATCATCATCATCATGACGTGTCATCCAATGGTACTAGGTAAAGTGGGCCAGTGAAGGGCATCATCACCACCATGACGTGTCATCAAATGGTACCAGGTAAAGTGGGCCAGTGAAGGGCATCATCATCATCATGACGTGTCATCCAATGGTACCAGGTAAAGTGGGCCAGTGAAGGGCATCATCACCATCATGACGTGTCATCAAATGGTACCAGGTAAAGTGGGCCAGTGAAGGGCATCATCATCATCATGACGTGTCATCTAATGGTACTAGGTAAAGTGGGCCAGTGAAGGGCATCATCATCATCATGACGTGTCATCCAATGGTACTACGTAAAGTGGGCCAGTGAAGGGCATCATCATCATCATGACGTGTCATCCAATGGTACCAGGTAAAGTGGGCCAGTGAAGGGCATCATCATCATCATGACGTGTCATCCAATGGTACTAGGTAAAGTGGGCCAGTGAAGGGCATCATCATCATCATGACGTGTCATCCAATGGTACTAGGTAAAATGGGCCAGTGAAGGGCATCATCATCATCATGACGTGTCATCCAATGGTACTAGGTAAAGTGGGCCAGTGAAGGGCATCATCATCATCATGACGTGTCATCCAATGGTACCAGGTAAAGTGGGCCAGTGAAGGGCATCATCATCATCATGACGTGTCATCCAATGGTACTAGGTAAAGTGGGCCAGTGAAGGGCATCATCATCATCATGACGTGTCATCCAATGGTACCAGGTAAAGTGGGCCAGTGAAGGGCATCATCATCATCATGACGTGTCATCAAATGGTACCAGGTAAAGTGGGCCAGTGAAGGGCATCATCACCATCATGACGTGTCATCCAATGGTACCAGGTAAAGTGGGCCAGTGAAGGGCATCATCATCATCATGACGTGTCATCCAATGGTACTAGGTAAAGTGGGCCAGTGAAGGGCATCATCATCATCATGACGTGTCATCAAATGGTACCAGGTAAAGTGGGCCAGTGAAGGGCATCATCATCATCATGACGTGTCATCCAATGGTACTAGGTAAAGTGGGCTAGTGAAGGGCATCATCACCATCATGACGTGTCATCCAATGGTACTAGGTAAAGTGGGCCAGTGAAGGGCATCATCATCATCATGACGTGTCATCCAATGGTACTAGGTAAAGTGGGCCAGTGAAGGGCATCATCACCATCATGACGTGTCATCCAATGGTACCAGGTAAAGTGGGCCAGTGAAGGGCATCATCATCATCATGACGTGTCATCCAATGGTACCAGGTAAAGTGGGCCAGTGAAGGGCATCATCATCATCATGACGTGTCATCCAATGGTACTAGGTAAAGTGGGCCAGTGAAGGGCATCATCATCATCATGACGTGTCATCAAATGGTACTAGGTAAAGTGGGCCAGTGAAGGCCATCATCATCATCATGACGTGTCATCCAATGGTACTAGGTAAAGTGGGCCAGTGAAGGGCATCATCATCATCATGACGTGTCATCCAATGGTACCAGGTAAAGTGGGCCAGTGAAGGGCATCATCATCATCATGACGTGTCATCCAATGGTACCAGGTAAAGTGGGCCAGTGAAGGGCATCATCACCATCATGACGTGTCATCCAATGGTACTAGGTAAATTGGGCCAGTGAAGGGCATCATCATCATCATGACGTGTCATCCAATGGTACTAGGTAAAGTGGGCCAGTGAAGGGCATCATCATCATCATGACGTGTCATCAAATGGTACTAGGTAAAGTGGGCCAGTGAAGGCCATCATCATCATCATGACGTGTCATCCAATGGTACTAGGTAAAGTGGGCCAGTGAAGGGCATCATCATCATCATGACGTGTCATCCAATGGTACCAGATAAAGTGGGCCAGTGAAGGGCTTCATCATCATCATGACGTGTCATCCAATGGTACTAGGTAAAGTGGGCGAGTGAAGGGCATCATCATCATCATCCTGACGTGTCATCAAATGGTACCAGGTAAAGTGGGCCAGTGAAGGGCATCATCACCATCATGACGTGTCATCCAATGGTACCAGGTAAAGTGGGCCAGTGAAGGGCATCATCATCATCATGACGTGTCATCCAATGGTACTAGGTAAAGTGGGCCAGTGAAGGGCATCATCATCATCATGACGTGTCATCCAATGGTACCAGGTAAAGTGGGCCAGTAAAGGGCATCATCACCGTCATGACGTGTCATCCAATGGTACTAGGTAAAGTGGGCCAGTGAAGGGCATCATCACCGTCATGACGTGTCATCCAATGGTACTAGGTAAAGTGGGCCAGTGAAGGGCATCATCACCATCATGACGTGTCATCCAATGGTACCAGGTAAAGTGGGCCAGTGAAGGGCATCATCATCATCATCATGACGTGTCATCAAATGGTACCAGGTAAAGTGGGCCAGTGAAGGGCATCATCACCATCATGACGTGTCATCCAATGGTACCAGGTAAAGTGGGCCAGTGAAGGGCATCATCACCATCATGACGTGTCATCCAATGGTACTAGGTAAAGTGGGCCAGTGAAGGGCATCATCAACATCATCACGTGTCATCCAATGGTACCAGGTAAAGCGGGCCAGTGAAGGGCATCATCATCATCATGACGTGTCATCCAATGGTACTAGGTAAAGTGGGCCAGTGAAGGGCATCATCACCATCATGACGTGTCATCCAATGGTACTAGATAAAGTGGGCCAGTGAAGGGCATCATCATCATCATGACGTGTCATCCAATGGTACCAGGTAAAGTGGGCCAGTAAAGGGCATCATCATCATCATGACGTGTCATCAAATGGTACTAGGTAAAGTGGGCCAGTGAAGGGCATCATCATCATCATGACGTGTCATCCAATGGTACTAGGTAAAGTGGGCCAGTGAAGGGCATCATCATCATCATGACGTGTCATCCAATTGTACTAGGTAAAGTGGGCCAGTGAAGGGCATCATCACCATCATGACGTGTCATCAAATGGTACCAGGTAAAGTGGGCCAGTGAAGGGCATCATCATCATCATGACGTGTCATCCAATGGTACTAGGTAAAGTGGGCCAGTGAAGGGCATCATCATCATCATGACGTGTCATCCAATGGTACCAGGTAAAGTGGGCCAGTGAAGGGCATCATCATCATCATGACGTGTCATCCAATGGTACTAGGTAAAGTGGGCCAGTGAAGGGCATCATCATCATCATGACGTGTCATCAAATGGTACTAGGTAAAGTGGGCCAGTGAAGGGCATCATCATCATCATGACGTGTCATCCAATGGTACTAGGTAAAGTGGGCCAGTGAAGGGCATCATCATCATCATGACGTGTCATCCAATGGTACCAGGTAAAGTGGGCCAGTGAAGGGCATCATCATCATCATGACGTGTCATCCAATGGTACTAGGTAAAGTGGGCCAGTGAAGGGCATCATCATCATCATGACGTGTCATCAAATGGTACCAGGTAAAGTGGGCCAGTGAAGGGCATCATCACCATCATGACGTGTCATCCAATGGTACCAGGTAAAGTGGGCCAGTGAAGGGCATCATCATCATCATGACGTGTCATCAAATGGTACCAGGTAAAGTGGGCCAGTGAAGGGCATCATCATCATCATGACGTGTCATCCAATGGTACTAGGTAAAGTGGGCTAGTGAAGGGCATCATCACCATCATGACGTGTCATCCAATGGTACTAGGTAAAGTGGGCCAGTGAAGGGCATCATCATCATCATGACGTGTCATCCAATGGTACTAGGTAAAGTGGGCCAGTGAAGGGCATCATCACCATCATGACGTGTCATCCAATGGTACCAGGTAAAGTGGGCCAGTAAAGGGCATCATCACAATCATGACGTGTCATCCAATGATACCAGGTAAAGTGGGCCAGTGAAGGGCATCATCACCATCATGACGTGTCATCAAATGGTACCAGGTAAAGTGGGCCAGTGAAGGGCATCATCATCATCATGACGTGTCATCCAATGGTACTAGGTAAAGTGGGCCAGTGAAGGGCATCATCATCATCATGACGTGTCATCCAATGGTACTAGGTAAAGTGGGCCAGTGAAGGGCATCATCATCATCATGACGTGTCATCCAATGGTACTAGGTAAAGTGGGCCAGTGAAGGGCATCATCACCATCATGACGTGTCATCCAATGGTACTAGGTAAAGTTGGCTAGTGAAGGGCATCATCATCATCATGACGTGTCATCCAATGGTACTAGGTAAAGTGGGCCAGTGAAGGGCATCATCATCATCATGACGTGTCATCCAATGGTACCAGGTAAAGTGGGCCAGTGAAGGGCATCATCATCATCATGACGTGTCATCCAATGGTACCAGGTAAAGTGGGCCAGTGAAGGGCATCATCACCATCATGACGTGTCATCCAATGGTACTAGGTAAAGTGGGCCAGTGAAGGGCATCATCATCATCATGACGTGTCATCCAATGGTACTAGGTAAAGTGGGCCAGCGAAGGGCATCATCATCATCATGACGTGTCATCCAATGGTACTAGGTAAAGTGGGCCAGTGAAGGGCATCATCACCATCATGACGTGTCATCCAATGGTACCAGGTAAAGTGGGCCAGTGAAGGGCATCATCATCATCATGACGTGTCATCCAATGGTACTAGGTAAAGTGGGCCAGTGAAGGACATCATCATCATCATGACGTGTCATCCAATGGTACTAGGTAAAGTGGGCCAGTGAAGGGCATCATCATAATCATGACGTGTCATCCAATGGTACTAGGTAAAGTGGGCTAGTGAAGGGCATCATCATCATCATGACGTGTCATTTCATGTCAAGGCTATAATGAGTCGTTCGAGCTGATTGATCAATAAATGTTTGTTTTTCTGTTTTTTTAAAGACCAAAATCGGCCAATCATATGACCCAAATTGTGGTACACAGCTTAGCCGCGGTATAGCATGGTATAGCACGGTATAGCATGGTACAGCATGGTATAGCACGGTATAGCACGGTATAGCACGGTATAGCACGGTATAGCATGGTATAACATGGTATAGCATGGTATAACATGGTATAGCATGGTATAGCATGGTATAGCACGGTATAGCATGGTATAGCACGGTATAGCACGGTATAGCACGGTATAGCATGGTATAGCACGGTATAAAATGTAGGTATTTTGAAGAAAAAGTAGGAAAAATAGGATGAAGACAAAAAAGTAGGAAAAAGTAGGATCACTGGACAGCCTGCATTGAGGAAATTTTCGTGCTTTCAGCAATAACCGTGTGACACTGCAGGTTGCTTTCAGCAATAACTGTGTGACACTGCAGGTTGCTTTCAGCAATAACTGTGTGACACTGCAGGTTTTTGCAGGTTTTGCAGACATGGCTAGTGTCACTATCGATATCGCTAATGCTGAATACGCGAGTAACGTAGAAGGGGATTCGAGACTTCCCACGGGAGGAAGCCACTCGCCGGCGTAGAATGGACCAGTTAACGATTTAAGGATCGCTTTGTTAAATTTGGCGTTCTGAGCGATGTGCATCAAGTGAGATCGCTGGCTATCCATGACCCATATCATATGCTTCCAGAATTAATGATCCGTAGTTCAGTGAGTGACTGAGTTAAGCATGACGGTCATAACGATCATCACAGACTTTCTTTCGTCACAATAATAAGCCTAACATGACACATAATGATGTCTAAGGCAGCGAGAGGCCTACCCGATGCATTTGGCGGCAGCCGCTTGTTGTACAAACACAGACAGTGGGTCGGCCAGGGCGGGCACACTCGCGTCTGCAACGGCACCACAAAATAACAACATAGCATTGTCAAAAAGGAAACAAACGAAAAGAGAGACTATGTACCTTAAATTATTCCAATAAAAACACAATGCGGCTACAATAAGAGTTGAATAAAATAACTGTTCCCAGGCAGGGCACACTGTCCCTGGGCACACTGTCCCTTAGAACACCGTCCCTGGGAACACTGTTGGAACACTGTCCCTGGGTACACTGTCCCTGGCTACACTGTCTCTGGGAACACTGTCCCTGAGAACACTGTCCCTGGGAGCACTGTCCCCGGAAACACTGTCCCTGGGTACACTGTCCCTGGGAACACTGTCACTGGGTACACTGTCATTGGGCATACTGTCCCTGGGAACACTGTCACTGGGTACACTGTCATTGGGCACACTGTCCATTGTAACACTGTCCCAGGGAACACTGTCTATTGGAACACTGTCCCTAGGTACACTGTCCCTGGAAACACTGTCCCTGGCTACACTGTCCCTGGGAACACTGTCTATTGGAACACTGGCTCTGGGAACATTGTCCCTAGGAACACTTTCGATGGGTACACTGTCCCCGGGTACACTGTCCCTGGGTTTACTGTCCCTGGGTACACTGTCACTGGGAACACTGTCCCTGGGAACACTGTCCCTGGGAACACTGTACCTGGGAAGACGGTCCCTGGGAACACTGTCCATTGGAACATTGTCCCTGGGTACACTCTCCCCTGGTACTCCATCCCTGGGTACACTGTCCCTGGGCACACTGTCCCTGGGCACACTGTCCCTGGGTACACTGTCATTGGGCACACTGTCCCTGGGAATACTGTCCATTAGAACACTGTCCCTGGGTACACTGTCGCTGGGAACACTGTCTCTGGGCACACTGTCCCTGGGTACACTGTCCCTGGGTACACTGTCGCTGGGAACACGTCCAGGATGGCTGGTCTCCGGAGCAGGTCTTCCTTGGCTAGTCGCAGTAGTCCCACGAGACCCGTCAGGATAACGTCCTTAACCTTACCGTCCAGGATGGCTGGTCTCCGGAGCAGGTCTTCCTTGGCTGGTCGCAGTAGTCCCACGAGACCCGTCAGGATAACGTCCTTAACCTTACCGTCCAGGATGGCTGGTCTCCGGAGCAGGTCTTCCTTGGCTAGTCGCAGTAGTCCCACGAGACCCGTCAGGATAACGTCCTTAACCTTACCGTCCAGGATGGCTGGTCTCCGGAGCAGGTCTTCCTTGGCTAGTCGCAGTAGTCCCACGAGACCCGTCAGGATTAACGTCCTTAACCTTACCGTCCAGGATGGTTGGTCTCCGGAGCAGGTCTTCCTTGGCTGGTCGCAGTAGTCCCACGAGACCCGTCAGGATAACGTCCTTAACCTTACCGTCCAGGATGGCTGGTCTCCGGAGCAGGTCTTCCTTGGCTAGTCGCAGTAGTCCCACGAGACCCGTCAGGATTAACGTCCTTAACCTTACCGTCCAGGATGGTTGGTCTCCGGAGCAGGTCTTCCTTGGCTGGTCGCAGTAGTCCCACGAGACCCGTCAGGATAACGTCCTTAACCTTACCGTCCAGGATGGCTGGTCTCCGGAGCAGGTCTTCCTTGGCTAGTCGCAGTAGTCCCACGAGACCCGTCAGGATTAACGTCCTTAACCTTACCGTCCAGGATGGCTGGTCTCCGGAGCAGGTCTTCCTTGGCTGGTCGCAGTAGTCCCACGAGACCCGTCAGGATAACGTCCTTAACCTTACCGTCCAGGATGGCTGGTCTCCGGAGCAGGTCTTCCTTGGCTAGTCGCAGTAGTCCCACGAGACCCGTCAGGATAACGTCCTTAACCTTACCGTCCAGGATGGTTGGTCTCCGGAGCAGGTCTTCCTTGGCTGGTCGCAGTAGTCCCACGAGACCCGTCAGGATAACGTCCTTAACCTTACCGTCCAGGATGGTTGGTCTCCGGAGCAGGTCTTCCTTGGCTGGTCGCAGTAGTCCCACGAGACCCGTCAGGATAGCGTCCTTAACCTTACCGTCCAGGATGGCTGGTCTCCGGAGCAGGTCTTCCTTGGCTGGTCGCAGTAGTCCCACGAGACCCGTCAGGATAACGTCCTTAACCTTACCGTCCAGGATGGCTGGTCTCCGGAGCAGGTCTTCCTTGGCTGGTCGCAGTAGTCCCACGAGACCCGTCAGGATAACGTCCTTAACCTTACCGTCCAGGATGGTTGGTCTCCGGAGCAGGTCTTCCTTGGCTGGTCGCAGTAGTCCCACGAGACCCGTCAGGATAGCGTCCTTAACCTTACCGTCCAGGATGGCTGGTCTCCGGAGCAGGTCTTCCTTGGCTGGTCGCAGTAGTCCCACGAGACCCGTCAGGATAGCGTCCTTAACCTTACCGTCCAGGATGGCTGGTCTCCGGAGCAGGTCTTCCTTGGCTGGTCGCAGTAGTCCCACGAGACCCGTCAGGATAGCGTCCTTAACCTTACCGTCCAGGATGGCTGGTCTCCGGAGCAGGTCTTCCTTGGCTGGTCGCAGTAGTCCCACGAGACCCGTCAGGATAACGTCCTTAACCTTACCGTCCAGGATGGTTGGTCTCCGGAGCAGGTCTTCCTTGGCTGGTCGCAGTAGTCCCACGAGACCCGTCAGGATAGCGTCGCGCACCTCGTAGTCCATTAACAGCTTAATCAGCTCAACAGCTAAACAACGATATAAACCAATATTTGCCAGAGAGTCATCAATGTTTGCGCAATAACATTATTGTCATTAATACTTGTCACTAGTATATTTCATATACACTTTTCCCCAAATTCCCAATGTACTTTACAGTTATTAATAAACATTAAGGGTGAGCGATTTGGTTCCAGAATACACGTTCACCCCACCCCGTGATTCAGCTCCTGGATACACGTTCACCCCACCTCGTGATTTAGCTCCTGGATACACGTTCACCCCACCCCGTTATTTGGCTCCTGGCTACACGTTTACCCAAACCCGTGATTTAGCTCCTGGATACAAGTTCACCCCAACCCGTGATTTAGCTCCTGGATACACGTTTACCCAAACCCGTGATTTAGCTCCTGGATACACGTTCACCCCAACTCGTGATTTAGCTCCTGGATACAAGTTCACCCCAACCCGTGATTTAGCTCCTGGATACACGTTTACCCAAACCCGTGATTTAGCTCCTGGATATACGTTCACCCCATCCCGTGATTTCGCTCCTGGATACACGGGGGGCCTCCCTGGTGTAGTGGTTAGCGCACTAGACCGCAGATCAATAGGTCCTGGGTTCGAATCCGGGCTCGGGCACCTAATCTGGGGCATGTTTCATTCCTTCATCCTTCATCCTCTCGGGAGGTTCCTTGGCCCAATTTAGCCTGTATGTGCACAAAAGTGGCCTAAAACACCAACATTCCATTCCTGGATACACGTTCACCCCACCCCGTTATTTAGCTTCAGGATACACGTTCCCCTGCCTAACTTACCTTCATACTGTACTTCCAAGTGGAGGCTTTTCAACAGCTTTAACAGCGGCTCAACCATGGTTGGATTGGCTTGTCCAACAATTGGCTAAAGCAGAAATAATATATGAATGCACAACTTCTAAACTACGTTTGAGTGATTTATTTGCTACCGCTTTATGGTTTACAATTTAATTATTAAAGAGTTGACAAAACACATTTCGATCATTGTTTGGGGGATAATTTGTTGGTACCGCTGAAATTTGCTCCGAACTGAGAACGTCTCATGGGGGCTGTTAAGCGAAATAAAGTCCTAACCTATGCCTGAAATGGATTTCACTACATATGCGTGCGTGTTATCTCAAGACCTCGCTTGAGCTCGCTATCATTCTTATGACAGATCTCTTGACCCTCTTCCTGTCACGTCGTGCCGCAGTGCGATGGCCACGAGGACTACACAGATGAACAGTACCTGGACAAGACGCAATGTCTGTGCTGCCATCTGCTGGGCCTTGGGGGAGCTACACGGCAGCAGGGCGATCAGTCCCTTGTAGACCTGGTTCTCGAACTTGGGGTTTCCGTTGGCGAGGGAGAGGAGCAGGCTGCGAGCTGCCTCCTGCGTGACCTCGGAGCGTGCCTTAGCCAGACACTCTGCCACGGCGCGGATACCTGCGGGACCAGTGAACAAAACATTACAGTCATTAGTTGTTCAGCTTTTTCTCTCACAACCAACGTGTTCTTCAAGACATTGTATTGGAGTATTAGTTGACATCAGTAAGGGCTTGATCTTTGTTTGCAAATTTCCCTGGTCGATTAATGTTTCTTGATATTCCGTACTACTCGGTAAGTCAACGCATACGCCTAATCAAGAATGTCTTCATATCCACGAACCGTTACATTTGCGTATATATACAATTTTGCATATACCGTATAGTGAATATTTCCTTTGGGATACTTTTTAACATCGTACCGTCTGATGTTTGCAATGTGGACATCAAGTAGACCAGTTGTGATACCGTGTGAATCTTTTTTTTTTATTTTTTTTTTTATTTTTTTTTTTTTATTAAATATATATTTATTTCAATATCAATGTGGATAATTTAAGTACATGCAAGTCATAATAAGTGGTATACATAGCAAACAAGCTTATACAGAAATCAGCAAACATTTTACGGGCTCCCACTTCGTCTTTATACGTTTATATCGCGATGTTAAAATACCTTTTGAAAATTTCGTTACATGTTCTTCGCTGTTATAAAGATATCTTATAAATGAAAGAGCACCTTGACAGGAAATATTTGTGTTACAGCATTTACAAATGTATATATATCTCTTTACAATCAAAATAATATGATTACTCAGTAGCTTGTTATCAAAGGGTGCTAAATTTCCAAGTATGACGTTTGGTCCCGTTAAATCAACATTGAAATTACAAAGCGAGTCAAACACAATACTAAGCTCAGTCCATACAGCATTTACAACCGGACACTCCCAGAAGAGATGTAAGATTGTCTCAGGTTTATCCGCGCAAAAGGTACAAGAATCAGTGTCTAATATATTACATTTCTTAAGCCATAGTTTCGTTATCAGTGTTCTAGTCAGTATTAGATATTGGAAACTCCTCAATTTACTTTCTATTGAACATAGGTATGGCAGTTTATACATCTGCTTCCAGTTAATATTTGCCATGTTAAGATCTTGTTCCCACCTCTGTTCATTATTGCACGTGAATGGAATAGTCCGTACACGGTCTTGGTAAGCAAAGGAACATACTTTGGGAACTCTCATAATTGACTTTAGACATTCACAACCTTGATTATTACTTTTAAACATTGAACCTGCTTGCAGTGGTACGCTTCTAATCAGTGTTTCGTAATCTAGGAAGTTCATAGACATATTAAAGTTCTTTTGAAATTGTGACCAAGTTAAGAATGAGCCATTGTGATCTAATAAGTCGTTAACATACATGACACCATGTTCGATAAATACCTGTTTACGCGAAACAATATTAGAAGATGTGATAAAACTAGAATTCCATAGTGGATATTCAGGTACGGATTGCTTTGATAATACAAGTTTATGTTTATACCAGGCGTAAAACACTTCTTTCCAAAATGGGTTTTGGGTCTTGTCTCCCATGTGTTTAAGGGAGATTTCGTCTAATTCCCAACATAAGTTTTTTTCCGTGCAGACCACACTGCAGAACAGTTGTTGCCATTTCCCATCACCTTCGATTAATCGCGTTATCCAGTATATTTTTAAAGCATCAATAAATATCAACAAGTTTGTTAACTTTACACCTCCAAATTCAATATCCTGAGCCAATCTATTCAAAGAAATTTTACATTTTTTGCCCAAAATAAATGTTTTGAAGATGTTTTCTAATTTCGTTATCACTGCACTCGAAGGGGATGGAAGCACCGATAATATATGTACCAATTTCGGGATAAAAAGTGATTTCACAATTGTAACTTTCCCGTGTAATGATAGTTTTCTTTTAGCGTAGATATTACAAAGTCGTGTTATTTCTTCCAATTTACTATCATAATTATTAGCATACATGTCATCCATATGGGCAGAGAAAGAGATTCCTAACAATTTGAATTCTGATACCCACTCTAGAGATTCATCTGTACATACTTTGAACTTTGGCTTCTTTCCCAGCCAAACAGCTTTGGTTTTAGATAGATTCAGTCTTAATCCTGAGCATCTTTCAAAGTTATTAAAGAGCGTAAGTGCTGATCTTAAACTGTCTTTCGTGCCGTCCAGTAGCAGAAACGTGTCGTCAGCGTAATGGCCAATCTTGTATAGAATATTTCTTATGCTGATACCTTTACACGATGAACAGTTTTGTACAGCACGCGAAAGTGGTTCAATCGCTAAAATAAACAAGTAGGATGATAAGGGGTCCCCCTGTCTACAACCTCTAGTTATGGTAAAAAACTGAGAGAAAATCCGTTATTTATAACACAGCTGCGAGAATCTTTCATACATAGATCAACATAAGACAAAAAATTATCACCAAAGTTATGGACCTGTAAGACAGTTTCTTAGATAGCGCCACTCTATCGAGTCGAAGGCCTTTTCAAAGTCAATTAATAAGAGCATACCAGTCATGTTTTTCCTGGATAATTCAAACATAACATCGTAAATTAATCTGGTATTTTCGCCTATGTATCTGCCCTTAAGAAATCCCTTTTGACGATCACTAATCACAGATGGTAACACCTCCTTTAATCTCTTGGCTATCACTCCCGAAATTATTTTATAATCTGTGTTAAGTAATGTTATCGGTCTCCAGTTTTTCAGGTGCTCTCTGGCCTTGTCTCCCTTTGGAATACAAGTTATAATACCCTGTTGTTGAATAGTTGATAACTGTTTATTTTTTACAGCGTAGTTTATACTTCTTACTAAGAAGTGTCCCAGGTCTCCAACCATCTGAACCTGGATTTTTATTTCGTTTCATCTTTGATAAAACGTCCTTAATATCGCTATCATTTATATCAGAATCTAGCTGTTGTTTTTGAGATTCGTTTATGGGTTTGATATTTTCAGGGCATAGAAATTGTTCTACGATATTTGCATCCGTCTTGCGCGAAGAATATAGTTGTTTATAAAACTTCATTTGTTCCTGAAGAATTGTTTCTTCATCGGCAATAGTTTTTCCATTTATATTTAGCTTATTAATGACCTTTTTGGTGTAATTACGTTTTTCTAAATTTAAGAAGAATTGCGTAGGTTTTTCACCTTCTTCATATATATGTGCTCTTTCCCTCAGCATTCTAAATTTGTATTTGCTGAGTCTAAGTGTTTCTAACTCATTGTGTTTGATTTGTAGCAGATTACCACAATCATTATCGCCTCCCTCTAGATCCTTAATTTCGTTTTCAAGTCCACTCTCTTTCTTATTATCTTCTCGTTTCTTGAACGAAGCATATGATATGCTCTTTCCTCTAATTTCCATCTTAAGTGTTTCCAAGAATATCTGATCATTAATAAAGAATGGGACATCTGGTGATAGAATGTCGTGCTGGGGCTGAGCGTATTGTTTAATGGCATCTGTTATACAAGTTTTAACGATATTAACATATTCTACATCTCCTAAAAGTGATGTGTTTAGCTTCCAAAAGCCTTTCCCCCTTCTAAATTCTGATCCCTTTAGCCTAAGTATTACACATGAATGATCAGTTCTATACCCGGGGATGATGTCACATTTTATCGTTAAAGCGGAAATATCTTGCGTTACAAGGAAATAATCTAATCTCGATCTCTGGGAGGTTTTCTTGGGGTTAATCCAAGTGAAGTGCCTTTTTTTGGGATGTGATAGCCGCCAGATATCAGATAGTTCAAAAGCCTCTATCAAGTCTAGCACCTTTTGCCTAGCCTAACAATTGTTATTTCGCTTATAATTAATCGTATCAAGTTTATAATCTTGAACAAGATTCCAATCGCCACAGATTATGATCGAAGCATTGTCGAAATTATTAACTTGTTTTTGAAATCTATCATAAAAATCGGGTCGGTCATTATTTGGACCATATAACGTGACAAGCGTAACCCTTAGCTTACCTATTGTGACATCTAGGATTATATAATTACCTTCAGGATCAATAACAGAGTCAAATATCTCATATTGAGCATTCTTAGAAAACATTATAGCGCACCCTCTGCTTTCCGTCGAATTGCAGCTAAATATACATTCATTTCCCCAGTCATTCTTGTACGTCTCTTTCAGATTCTCACTAATATGAACATCTTGTAAGCAGTATATAGAAGCTTTTTTGTCACGTAGCCATTCAAAAACATCGATACGTTTTTGTCTTGTGGCTAAGCCCCGTACATTCATACTATATATTTCAAATGTATCAGTCATTAATTATAAATATATAAAGTTTCCAAATTGCCTAATGTACATTGAATATTGAAAAGTTAGCGTGCATGCATTTTCACTGTTGTATTTAAGCTAGTCTCCATAGAGAAGAAAATGAATATACAAATAACCTGCATTGACAAGTGTATAAAGGGAGAAGGAAAACATGAGTTTAATTTAGGAACAAAGGAAACAAACAGAAAAGAATTTAAACTTAGCTATAAGATAAGAAAAGGATGACAAGAGAAGAAGAGAGCAAAAGGAAAAGAGAAAAAAAGAGGAAGAAAGGTGTCAAAAAGCGTGTGACGAAGAAAGAGAGGCTACTTCGTCAGTGTAGCTTCACCCGTTGCAGCCCATAAGATAACATGTCGACGGGCGCAAGTGTTAGCTCTGCCTTAAATTGAAATGTATAACAAGAACTTAATTCGCGAGGTGTACTCGATTTCTCAAGCTCACTGCACAGTCTCTTTCTTGGCCCACACGGCCAGTGCTCTTTCGGTGGCCTCGTCTATCACTCGTCCTGCATTCGCCGTGCTGTTGTGTACGACGATGAACACAGTCATATTGGTTATGCTTGGGTAGTTTGCCTGCATCAGTTTCAGGACCCTAGCGCTGGCACCATATGCTCCGTTGTCTTGTGTGTAGTCCTTTGCTGCCGATGACAAGCGCACTGTCGCGGCTATATGGGATGACGTCATGTTGTCCGGCGCAAGAAACATCTTTTTGTATGCCATACGCGCGTCGTTGAGCGATGTGGTCGTCGCGATGGTTGCATCATGCCGTCTCTGGCGGTGGCGCCGTTCAACAAGGGTATGGCCTCGATTGCTTGTTGCTCCGCTGGTGTAATGGACAGAATTTCACTCGGTCTTGGGGTAGGGAGGGGGTCTTTATACCGCTCGTTGTTAATATACAGTGCCCCACCGACGATTTTGGATTTCACCGAAGCGTCTTTTTGCTTGGCCAAATTGGACATTGCTGTCAGCTTTCGGTGTTTCTCTAGCAGTTCTCGTGGCGTTTGTGGTGTCAGAGAAGGCCTTTGATTGGGTAACCTTGCCTCTCTGGCACGGCGAAGGGCCTCGGCCACGTCAGGGTAGCGGCTGAGTTTTGCCACGATAGACCTTGTGCCCCCTGCGCGCCTTGCTCCAAGACGGTGTGCCCTTTCAAAGCCAATACTGTCCACATTGCTTAATTGTAGTTTTGCTAGGGTGGCCCTCACAATTGAAATAGGGTTCTCATCGGTTCTTTCTTCGTGCCCATGTAGTAATATATTGTTTTTCATCGAGCGATCTGTCAAATCCAAAACTTTCTCCTGCAAA
Organism: Arenicola marina; assembly: GCA_964019135.1. Lineage (NCBI taxonomy): Eukaryota > Metazoa > Annelida > Polychaeta > Arenicolidae > Arenicola > Arenicola marina. Next base: position 345,885 of record OZ025249.1, on the reverse strand, counting down.
GTAACTATGCAGTTCTCTTGTTTTATAACCACTGCTTTTAGTAGATTGAGCTCGTTACGCATTTTGCTCCTTTCAGTTTGCAAGTCTGAGACTTTTTTCGGCAGATCGTCTAAAGCGAAGACTCTTTCGATCAGTCCATCTTTATCGTAGATTTCATTCTGTAGTATAGAATATTTATTGCTCATAGAGTCTAACTTTTGGTCCAGCTTATGGAGGAGTTTCCACATCTCACCTTGAATAACATCCGGCGATGGTAATGGCGGACAACTGGCTTGTTCAGGGTTGTCATTTAAATCGGCTTCCATCCTCGGTGTTGAACAAGTATAATCCGACAAAGATGTATCCAAATTGATCTATGAGCTATTAGCTATCCGTCTGTATGTTTAGTTTGCCGACATCAGCTACATGTTATTGTTAATATGGTGTTTGGCTGCACGAGTGAAAAGCCCCGTCTCTCTACTTCGTCATGACACCGGATCGGCCATCTGTGAATCTTAATAATGACAGCCATACCAAACAATGTAAGGTCTTACTGTCTTCACATATTGCAGAGCCAAATAATCTTTTTGCGAACACCATTATAGTTTTCTCTTAACAACTCCACTTTATCTGAATATATTCGCATCTCGAGTGACTTTACTGGACCCTTCGGCCAAACAATGTCGGACTCCGGAGTTAAGAATTCCAAATGGCTTTTGATTTTTCCAATACATGCATAGGCAACAGGATCGATTATTTATTCAAAGTGTACTTTCAGTCCGGACACCTTGTGGAAATAGTCAAACAGCTCAATCACATATTGCAGTACGTCTACATAATTTTCGAGTATGAATCCAAAGTTATTTGCATGTGTAACTATTTTACATATTCAATTTTGATACATATACTCCTGTTGACTTTTGGATCCTGACGGATATTATTAGTAAAGACATCGAGTGCGATAATAGAGAGATATGGGGACAACGGACACCACTGACTAAGTTAATAGAGAGATAAGGGGACAATGGACACCAATGACTAAGATAATAGATATATAAGGGGACAATGGACACCACTAAGATAATAGAGAGATAATGGGACAATGGACATTCCTGACTAAGATAATAGAGAGATAAGGGGACAATGGACAACCCTGACTAAGATAATAGAGAGAAGGGGACAATAGACACCCCTGACTAAGATACTAGAAGGATAAGGGGACAATGGACACCACTGATTAAGATAATAGAGAGATAATGGGACAATGGACACCACTAAGATATTAGAGATAAGGGAACAATGAACACCACTAAGATAATAGAGAGATAAGGAGACAATGAACACCACTGACTAAGATAACAGAGAGATAAGGGGACAATGGACACTACTAAGATAATAGAGAGATAAGGGGACAATGTACAAGCCGGACTAAGATAATAGAAAAATATGGGGACAATGGACACCCCTGACAAAGATAACAGAGAGATAAGGGGACAATGGACACCTCTGACTATAATAATAGAGAGATAAGGGAAAAATGGACACCACCGACTGAGATAATAGAGAGATAAGGGGAAAATGGACACCACTAAGATAGTAGAGAGATAAGGGGACAATGCAGACCACTGACTAAGACAATAGATATATAAGGGGACAATGGAACCCCTGACTAAGATAACGAAGAGATAAGGGGACAATGGACACCCCTGACTAGGAAAATAAAGAGATAGGGGGACAATGGACACCACTAAGATAATAGACAAATAATGTGACAATGGACACCCCTGACTAAGATAAAAGAGAGATAAAGCGACAATGGACACCCCTGACTAAGATAACAAAGAGATAAGGGGAGAATGGACACCCCTGACTTAGATAATGGAGAGATAAGGAGACAATGGACATTCCTGACTAAGATAATAGAGAGATAAGGGGACAATGGACATCCCTGACTAAGATAATAGAGAGCTAAGGGGACAAAGGACACACCTGACTAAGATAATAGAGAGATGAGGCGCAATGGACATTCCTGACTAAGATATTAGAGAGATAAGGGGACAATGGACACCTCTAAGATAATAGAGAGAGAAGGGAACAATGGACACCACTGACTAAAATAATAGATATATAAGGGGACAATAGACACCATTGACTAAGATAATAGATATATAAGGGGACAATGGACACCACTGACTGAGATAATAGAGAGATAAGGGGACAATGGACACCACCGACTGAGATAATAGAGAGATAAGGGGAAAATGGACACCACTAAGATAGTAGAGAGATAAGGGGACAATGGAGACCACTGACTAAGATAATAGATATATAAGGGGACAATGGAACCCCTGACTAAGATAACGAAGAGATAGGGACAATGGACACCCCTGACTAGGAAAATAAAGAGATAGGGGAACAATAGATACCACTAAGATAATAGACAAATAATGGGACAATGGACACCCCTGACTAAGATAAAAGAGAGATAAAGCGACAATGGACACCCCTGACTAAGATAACAAGGAGATAAGGGGACAATGAACACCACTGACTTAGATAATTGAGAGATAAAGTGACAATGGACACCACTGACTAAGATAATAGAGATAAGGGGACAATGGACACCTCTGACTAAGATAATAGAGAGATAAGGGGACAGTGGGCACCACTGACTAAGATAATAGAGAGATAAGGGGACACTGGACACCACAGAATAAGATAATGGAGAGATAAGGAGACAATGGAAATTCCTGACTAAGATAATAGAGAGATAAGGGGACAATGGACATCCCTGACTAAGATAATAGAGAGCTAAGTTTACAAAGGACACACCTGACTAAGATAATAGAGAGATAAGGGGACACTGGACACCACAGAATAAGATAATGGAGAGATAAGGAGACAATGGATATCCCTGACTAAGATAATAGAGAGATAAGAGGACAAAGGACACACATTACTAAGATAATAGAGAGATAAGGGGACGATGGACACCACTAAGATAATAGGGAGATAAGGGGACAAAGGACATCACTGACTAAGATAATAGAGAGCTAAGTTTACAAAGGACACACCTGACTAAGATAATAGAGAGATGAGGGGCAATGGACATTCCTGACTAAGATAATAGAGAGATAAGGGGACACTGGACACCACAGAATAAGATAATGGAGAGATAAGGAGACAATGGATATCCCTGACTAAGATAATAGAGAGATAAGAGGACAAAGGACACACATTACTAAGATAATAGAGAGATAAGGGGACGATGGACACCACTAAGATAATAGGGAGATAAGGGGACAATGGACATCACTGACTAAGATAATAGAGAGATAAGGGGACAATGGACACCCCTGACTGAGATAATAGAGAGATAAGAGGCGATGGACACCACTGACTAGGATAGTAGATATATAAGAGGACAATGGACACCCCTGACTAAGATAATGAAGAGATAAGGGGACAATGGACATCACTAAGATAATAGAGAGATAAGGGGGCAATGGACACCACTGACTGAGATAATAGAGAGATAAGGGGACAATGGACACCCCTGACGGAGATAATAGAGAGATATGGGGACAATGGACACCACTAAGATAATAGAGAGATAAGGGGACAATGGACACCACTAAGATAATAGAGAGATAAGGGGACAATGGACACCACTGACTGAGATAATAGAGATAAGGGGACAATGGACACCACTGACTAAGATAATAGAGAGATAAGAGGAAAATGGACATTCCTGACTAAGATAATTGAAACATAAGGGGACAATGGACACTCCTGACTAAGATAATAGAGAGATAAGGGGACAAATGACACCACTGACTAAGATAATAGAGCTAAGGGGGCAATAGACACCCCTGACTCAGCATCTTGGAATTGCCAATGAATTGGTTGTCCACGCTGCTACTTATCTCATTACAAAGATAATGGTGCAACGTTTAATTGAACTTTAAATTTAAAGTGGTCCATCTGGTTTGTTAGGGTTCACGAAATGGTTTATTGCAGTAAATTGCAGGCGTGCGTCCTAAGTAAGCTGTGCTACAATAGTTGTTCGCCCTTACACGGAACAACCGTTAAAAGTATTCAAGACTTTAGCATAATCCCAATCTAGTTATCAAACGACTTTTTCAAAATCGACAGATCAGTAAAATTCTAGGTAATTGTTCTCTGCTGCATCAATTAAATTAAAGCATTTGATGATATTTTCTCCAATGGCTCTTTCTTTTTACCAAACAAGTTTGGTCTTTGTTAACCAGCGCCGGTAATTTTGCCCTAGTTCCATTTGCTATGCACGTTGCCATAAGTGTATAATAGGGGTTTAAGAAGCTGATCGGGCCAGAAGATTTTGTTATCTTGACACGTACTCAACGCTTCTGTGAGATCATTTTCTTCTATATCATCTCTACCTTTGGCTGTTAATGAAGGATGGGTATTTCCAAAGAAGACTGGCTCAATGTTTCGGGTTTACGCTTCTTTAAGAATGTATTCTTTACATGGTCTTTCAGACCCATGGGCTTTTACCAATCTACTACCGGTAATAATAATAATTATAATTCCTCTTTTCTAAATATAAGAAACACTTGGGGGATTTTCCCCTTCTACATACCGTGTAGCTGTACTAGCTTGTAGCTACATATGATAGCTCCCTTTGTCCTTGCTGCTAGTGTACTAGCCATTTCTTCTTTCACCAACTTTATATCGTCCGATATTCCCTTCTCTACTTCGACCAGGATTTCCTCTTTAGTCTTCATTTTAATATTGTAAGTATATTGGATTTAGATTCCGTTCTTGAACACTAAATAGTAGCCACCTTAGTTTATATTAGTTTTCATAGTATCCCATAGCAACATATCATTGATCGCTCCCTGAGTATCCACTGTTTCTAATATCGTATTTGTCACGACTTGAATAGAACTAGGGTCTGCTAGGAGAGAACAATTAAACCTACAAACACCTTGTCCTTTCAGGCAAACGCCAATAGATATAAAAATGTACTTTGTTTAGAGGATGACTCTGTTAAATTAGTTAAGTTGGTTGATACGAGGAAAAGTTATAAACGTTACGGAACTCTTACACATCAGCTCAATGTGTCAGCCCGACACTCACCACTCACTCACCGTAACTCTTACATAACAGCTCAATGTATCAGCTGGACACTCACCACTCACCATAACTCTTACACATCAGCTCCATGTACCATCCCAACGCTCACCACTCACCATAACTCTTACACATTAGCTCAATGTGTAACTCTTACACATTAGTTCAATGTGTAACTCTTACACATTAGTTCAATGTGTAACTCTTACACATTAGTTCAATGTGTAACTCTTACACATTAGTTCAATGTGCAGCCCAACGATCACCACTCAATCACCGTAACCCTTACACATTAGCTCAATGTGACAGCTCACAGCTCACCGCTCACTCACCGTAACTCTCACAGATTAGTTCCTTGTACTTTCGGCCGGCGTTGGCCACTGATGCGAGGAGTTTGAGAGCCTCAGTTTTATCCGCCTCGCGGCCCTGCTTCAAACCGAGCACTTCCAGAACTGTCAACACGCCGCCGACCTCCAAAAACTCAGACAGGAACTTGTGCCTGAAACCCCAGCAAAGGCATCTAAGCAACAATATATAGAACATGTACCTACAATATATAAGACATACACCAACAATATATAAGCCCTGCACGAACAATACATAGGGCCTACACCTACAATATATAGGCCTACACCTACAATATAGAGGACCTACACCAACAATATATAGGGCCTACACCTACAATATATAGGGCCTACACCTACAATATATGATTGATACCAGCAATCTATAAGGCGAACACTACATGGGAGCTACACCAACAATCTATAGAATTAACAACTATAACAGATAGGACCTACACATGCGAGAGTGGACATGGATCCGACGAGAGTGAACATGGATCAGACGAGAGTGGACATGGATCAGATGAGAGCGGACATGGATCCGACGAGAGTGAACATGGTTCAGACGAGTCGACATGGATCAGACGAGTTGACATGGATCAGATGAGATTTGACATGGATCAGACGAGAGTGGACATGGATCAGACGAGAGTCGACATGGACCAGACGAGAGTCGACATGGATCAGACGAAAGTCGACATGGATCAGACGGGAGTGGACATGGTTTAGACGTGAGCGGACATGGGTCAGACGCGAGTGGACATGGATGAAAGGAGAGTGGACAGGGGTCAGACGCGAGCGAACATGGATCAGACGAGAGTGGACATGGATCAGACGAGAGTGGACATGGATCAGACGAGAGTGGACATGGATCATAAGAGGGCGGACATGGATCAGACGAGAGTTGACATGAATCAGACTAAAGTGGACATGGATCAGACGAAAGCGGACATGGATAAGACGAGAGTGGACATGGGTCGGATCCGAGCGGACATTGGTCAGACGCGAGTGGACATGGATCAAACGAAAGTGGACAGGGGTCAGACGCGAGCGGACATGGGTTAGACGAGAGTGGACATGGGTTAGACGAGAGCGGATATGGATCAGACGAGAGTGGACATGGATCAGACGAGAGTGGACATGGGTCAGAAGAGAGCGGACATGAATCAGACTAAAGTGGACATGGATCAGACGAGAGCGGAAATAGATCAGACGAGAGCGGACATGGGTCAGACGCGAGCGGACATGGGTCAGACGAGAGTGGACATAGATCAGACGAGAATGGACATGGATCAGATGAGAGGGGACATGGATCAGACGAGAGCGGACATGGATCAGACGAGAGCGGACATGGCTCAGGCAAGAGTGGACATGGATCAGACGAGAGCGGACATGGGTAAGATGAAAGTGGACATGGGTCAGACGAGAGCGGACATGGGTCAGACGAGAGCGGACATGGGTCAGACGAGAGCGGACATGGTTCAGACGAGAGTAGACATAGATCAGTCGAGAATGGACATGGATCAGACGAGAGGAGACATTGATCAAACAAGAGTGGACATAGATCAGACGAGAATGGACATGGATCAGACGAGAGGGAACATGGATCAAACGAGAGTGGACATGGATGAGACGAGAGTGGACATGGATCAGGCGAGTGTGGACATGGATCAGGCGAGCGTTGACATGGATCAGACGAGAGTGGACATGGCTCAGACGAGAGCGGACAAGGATCAGACGAGAGCGGACATGGATTAGACGAGAGCGGACATGGCTCAGACGAGAGCGGAAATGGGTCAGGCGAGAGCGGACATGGGTCAGACGAGGGCGGACATGGGTCAGACGCGATCGGTGGTACTCACCCGCTTGAGGCGGCCAGGAATATTTGCAATGCCTGTAACTGCTCCGTCAGACACGTCCCAATCATGTACCTATAGAGTGAGTTAAAGAATCCCACGGCCGGATTGTAGGTTCCAAAAACCTAATGATAAGCAAATCAACCACGTCACACGATTATTTAATGTACCGTTTGGGAGATGGAGGTATAAACAGGTGTTTAGGTTGTGTCTAGGTGTCTATGGGAGGTATATTTAGGAAGAGTTATGGCGATGACGCGGAAGGGGTGGGACGGTGGTGGAGGAAGGGAAATGGGGGACAGGGAAAGATGATGCGAAAGTGGTGGGACGGTGGTGCAGGAAGGGAAATGGAGGACAGGGAAAGATGATGCGAAAGTGGTGGGACGGTGGTGCAGGAAGGGAAATGGGGGACAGGGAAAGATGATGCAGAAGGGGTGGGTTGGTGGTGCAGGAAGGAAAGTGGAGGAGAGGGATGGATGATGCAGAAGGGGTGAGACGGTGGTGCAGGAAGGGAAATGGAGGACAGGGAAAGATGATGCGAAAGTGGTGGGACGGTGGTGCAGGAAGGGAAATGGAGGACAGGGAAAGATGATGCGAAAGTGATGGGACGGTGGTGCAGGAAGGGAAATGGGGGACAGGGAAAGATGATGCAGAAGGGGTGGGTTGGTGGTGCAGGAAGGAAAGTGGAGGAGAGGGATGGATGATGCAGAAGGGGTGAGACGGTGGTGCAGGAAGGGAAAGATGATGCGGAAAGGGTGGGACGGTGGTGCAGGAAGGGAAATGGAGGACAAGGAAAGATGATGCGGAAGGGGTGGGATGGTGGTGCGGGAAGGGGCGGAAGGGGTGGGATGGTGGTGCAGGAAGGGGCGGATGGAATGGGATGGTGGTGCAGGAAGGGGCGGATGGAGTGGGATGCTGGTGCAGGAAGGGGCGCATGGAGTGGGATGGTGGTGCAGGAAGGGGCGGATGGAGTGGGATGGTGGTGCAGGAAGGGGCGATTGAAGTGGGATGGTGGTGCAGGAAGGGGCCCATAGAGTGGGATGGTGGTGCAGGAAGGGGCGCATGGAGTAGGATGGTGGTGCAGGAAGGGGCGGATGGAGTGGGATGGTGGTGCAGGAAGGGGCGATTGAAGTGGGATGGTGGTGCAGGAAGGGGCGCATAGAGTGGGATGGTGGTGCAGGAAGGGGCCCATAGAGTGGGATGGTGGTGCAGGAAGGGGCGCATGGAGTGGGATGCTGGTGCAGGAAGTGGCGCATGGAGTGGGATGCTGGTGCAGGAAGGGGCGCATGGAGTGGGATGGTGGTACAGGAAGGGGCGGATGGAGAGGGATGGTGGTGCAGGAAGGGGCGCATAGAGTGGGATGGTGGTGCAGGAAGGGGCGCATGGAGTGGGATGGTGGTGCAGGAAGGGGCGCATGGAGTGGGATGGTGGTGCAGGAAGGGGCGCATGGAGTGGGATGGTGGTGCATGAAGGGGCGCATGGAGTGGGATGGTGGTGCAGGAAGGGGCGGATGGAGTGGGATGGTGGTGCAGGAAGGGGCGCATAGAGTGGGATGGTGGTGCAGGAAGGGGCGCATGGAGTGGGATGGTGGTGCAGGAAGGGGCGGATGGAGTGGGATGGTGGTGCAGGAAGGGGCGCATGGAGTGGGATGGTGGTGCAGGAAGGGGCGCATGGAGTGGGATGGTGGTGCAGGAAGGGGCGCATGGAGTGGGATGGTGGTGCAGGAAGGGGCGCATGGAGTGGGATGGTGGTGCAGGAAGGGGCGTATGGAGTAGGATGGTGGTGCAGGAAGGGGCGGATGGAGTGGGATGGTGGTGCAGGAAGGGGCGAATGGAGTGGGATGGCGGGGCAGGAAGGGGCGGATGGAGTGGGATGGTGGCGCAGGAAGAGGCGGATGGAGTGGGGTGGTGGTGCAGGAAGGGGCGCATGGAGTGGGATGCTGGTGCAGGAAGGGGCGCATAGAGTGGGATGCTGGTGCAGGAAGGGGCGGATGGAGTGGGATGGTGGTGCAGGAAGGGGCGGATCGAGTATGATGGTGGTGCAGGAAGGGGCGGATGGAGTGGGATGGTGGTGCAGGAAGGGGCGGATGGAGTGGGATGCTGGTGCGGGAAGGGGCGAATGGAGTGGGATGGTGGTGCAGGAAGGGGCGCGTGGAGTGGGATGGTGGTGCAGGAAGGGAACGATGGAGTATGATGGTGGTGCAGGAAGGGGCGGATGGAGTGGGATGGTGGTGCGGGAAGGGGCGGATGGAGTGGGATGGTGGTGCAGGAAGGGGCGGATGGAGTATGATGGTGGTGCAGGAAGGGGCGGATGGAGTGGGATGGTGGTGCAGGAAGGGGCGCATGGAGTAGGATGGTGGTGCAGGAAGGGGCGCATGGAGTGGGATGGTGGTGCAGGAAGGGGCGCATGGAGTGGGATGGTGGTGCAGGAAGGGGCGCATGGAGTGGGATGGTGGTGCAGGAAGGGGCGCATGGAGTGGGATGGTGGTGCAGGAAGGGGCGGATGGAGTGAGATGCTGGTGCAGGAAGGGGCGGATGGAGTGGGATGGTGGTGCAGGAAGGGGCGGGTGGAGTGAGATGGTGGTGCAGGAAGGGGCGCATGGAGTGGGATGGTGATGCAGGAAGGGGCGGATGGAGTGGGATGCTGGTGCAGGAAGGGGCGGATGGAGTGGGATGGTGGTGCAGGAAGGGGCGGATGGAGTGGGATGGTGGTGCAGGAAGGGGCGGATGGAGTGGGATGGCGGTGCAGGAAGGAGCGGATGGAGTAGGATGGTGGTGCAGGAAGGGGCGCATGGAGTGGGATGCTGGTGCAGGAAGGGGCGGATGGAGTGGGATGGTGGTGCAGGAAGGGGCGGATCGAGTATGATGGTGGTGCAGGAAGGGGCGGATGGAGTGGGATGGTGGTGCAGGAAGGGGCGGATGGAGTGGGATGCTGGTGCGGGAAGGGGCGAATGGAGTGGGATGGTGGTGCAGGAAGGGGCGCGTGGAGTGGGATGGTGGTGCAGGAAGGGAACGATGGAGTATGATGGTGGTGCAGGAAGGGGCGGATGGAGTGGGATGGTGGTGCGGGAAGGGGCGGATGGAGTGGGATGGTGGTGCAGGAAGGGGCGGATGGAGTATGATGGTGGTGCAGGAAGGGGCGGATGGAGTGGGATGGTGGTGCAGGAAGGGGCGCATGGAGTAGGATGGTGGTGCAGGAAGGGGCGCATGGAGTGGGATGGTGGTGCAGGAAGGGGCGCATGGAGTGGGATGGTGGTGCAGGAAGGGGCGCATGGAGTGGGATGGTGGTGCAGGAAGGGGCGCATGGAGTGGGATGGTGGTGCAGGAAGGGGCGGATGGAGTGAGATGCTGGTGCAGGAAGGGGCGGATGGAGTGGGATGGTGGTGCAGGAAGGGGCGGGTGGAGTGAGATGGTGGTGCAGGAAGGGGCGCATGGAGTGGGATGGTGATGCAGGAAGGGGCGGATGGAGTGGGATGCTGGTGCAGGAAGGGGCGGATGGAGTGGGATGGTGGTGCAGGAAGGGGCGGATGGAGTGGGATGGTGGTGCAGGAAGGGGCGGATGGAGTGGGATGGCGGTGCAGGAAGGGGCGCATGGAGTGGGATGCTGGTGCAGGAAGGGGCGCATGGAGTGGGATGGTGGTGCAGGAAGGGGCGGGTGGAGTGGGATGGTGGTGCAGGAAGGGGCGGATGGAGTGGGATGGTAGTGCAGGAAGGGGCGCATGGAGTGGGATGGTGGCGCAGGAAGGGGCGCATGGAGTGGGTTGCTGGTGCAGGAAGGAGCGGATGGAGTAGGATGGTGGTGCAGGAAGGGGCGCATGGAGTGGGATGGTGGTGCAGGAAGGGGCGCATGGAGTAGGATGCTGGTGCAGGAAGGGGCGAATGGAGTGGAGTGGTGGTGCAGGAAAGGGCGCATGGAGTGGGATGCTGGTGCAGGAAGGGGCGCATGGAGTGGGATGCTGGTGCAGGAAGGGGCGCATGGAGTGGGATGGTGGTGCAGGAAGGGGCGCATGGAGTGGGATGGTGGTGCAGGAAGGGGCGCATGGAGTGGGATGGTGGTGCAGGAAGGGGCGCATGGAGTGGGATGGTGGTGCAGGAAGGGGCGCATGGAGTGGGATGGTGGTGCAGGAAGGGGCGCATGGAGTAGGATGGTGGTGCAGGAAGGGGCGCATGGAGTGGGATGGTGGTGCAGGAAGGGGCGCATGGAGTGGGATGGTGGTGCAGGAAGGGGCGCATGGAGTGGGATGGTGGTGCAGGAAGGGGCGCATGGAGTGGGATGGTGGTGCAGGAAGGGGCGGATGGAGTGAGATGCTGGTGCAGGAAGGGGCGGATGGAGTGGGATGGTGGTGCAGGAAGGGGCGGGTGGAGTGGAATGGTGGTGCAGGAAGGGGCGCATGGAGTGAGATGGTGGTGCAGGAAGGGGCGCATGGAGTGGGACGCTGGTGCAGGAAGGGGCGGATGGAGTGGGATGGTGGTGCAGGAAGGGGCGGATGGAGTGGGATGGTGGTGCAGGAAGGGGCGGATGGAGTGGGATGCTGGTGCAGGAAGGGGCGCATGGAGTGGGATGCTGGTGCAGGAAGGGGCGCATGGAGTGGGATGGTGGTGCAGGAAGGGGCGGGTGGAGTGGGATGGTGGTGCAGGAAGGGGCGGATGGAGTGGGATGGTGGTGCAGGAAGGGGCGCATGGAGTGGGATGGTGGCGCAGGCAGGGGCGCATGGAGTGGGTTGCTGGTGCAGGAAGGAGCGGATGGAGTAGGATGGTGGTGCAGGAAGGGGCGCATGGAGTGGGATGCTGGTGCAGGAAGGGGCGAATGGAGTGGGATGGTGGCGCAGGCAGGGGCGCATGGAGTGGGTTGCTGGTGCAGGAAGGAGCGGATGGAGTAGGATGGTGGTGCAGGAAGGGGCGCATGGAGTGGGATGCTGGTGCAGGAAGGGGCGAATGGAGTGGGATGCTGGTGCAGGAAGGGACGCGTGGAGTGGGATGGTGGTGCAGGAAGGGGCGCATGAAGTGGGATGGTGGTGCAGGAAGGGGCGCATGGAGTGGGATGGTAGTGCAGGAAGGGGCGCATGGAGTGGGGTTCTGGTGCAGAAGGGGCGTATGGAGTGGGATGGTGGTGCAGGAAGGGGCGGATGGAGTGGGATGGTGGTGCAGGAAGGGGCGGATGGAGTGGGATGCTGGTGCAGGAAGGGGCGGATGGAGTGGGATGGTGGTGCAGGAAGGGACGCATGGAGTGGGGTGGTGGTGCAGGAAGGGGCGGATGGAGTGGGATGGTGGTGCAGGAAGGGGCGCATGGAGTGGGATGGTGGTGCAGGAAGGGGCGGATGGAGTGGGATGGTGGTGCAGGAAGGGGCGCATGGAGTAGGATGCTGGTGCAGGTAGGGGCGGATGGAGTGGGATGCTGGTGCAGGAAGGGGCGGATGGAGTGGGATGGTGGTGCAGGAAGGGGCGGATGGAGTGGGATGGTGGTGCAGGAAGGGGCGCATGGAGTGGGATGGTGGTGCAGGAAGGGGCGGATGGAGTGGGATGGTGGTGCAGGAAAGGGCGGATTGAGTGGGATGGTGGTGCAGGAAGGGGCGGATGGGGTGGGATGGTGGTGCAGGAAGGGGCGGATGGAGTGGGATGGTGGTGCAGGAAGGGGCGGATGGAGTGGGATGCTGGTGCAGGAAGGGGCGGATGAAGTGGGATGGTGGCGCAGGAAGGGGCGGATGGAGTGGGATGCTGGTGCAGGAAGGGGCGGATGGAGTGGGATGCTGGTGCAGGAAGGGGCGCCTGGAGTGGGATGGTGGTGCAGGAAATGGCGGATGGAGTGGGATGGTGGTGCAGGAAGGGGCGGATAGAGTGGGATGGTGGTGCAGGAAGGGGCGGATGGAGTGGGATGGTGATGCAGGAAGGGGCGGATGGAGTGGGATGCTGGTGCAGGAAGGGGCGGATGGAGTGGGATGGTGGTGCAGGAAGGGGCGGATGGAGTGGGATGGTGGTGCAGGAAGGGGCGGATGGAGTGGGATGGTGGTGCAGGAAGGGGCGCATGGAGTGGGATGCTGGTGCAGGAAGGGGCGCATGGAGTGGGATGGTGGTGCAGGAAGGGGCGGGTGGAGTGGGATGGTGGTGCAGGAAGGGGCGGATGGAGTGGGATGGTGGTGCAGGAAGGGGCGCATGGAGTGGGATGGTGGCGCAGGAAGGGGCGCATGGAGTGGGTTGCTGGTGCAGGAAGGAGCGGATGGAGTAGGATGGTGGTGCAGGAAGGGGCGCATGGAGTGGGATGGTGGTGCAGGAAGGGGCGCATGGAGTGGGATGCTGGTGCAGGAAGGGGCGAATGGAGTGGAGTGGTGGTGCAGGAAGGGGCGCATGGAGTGGGATGCTGGTGCAGGAAGGGGCGCATGGAGTGGGATGCTGGTGCAGGAAGGGGCGCATGGAGTGGGATGGTGGTGCAGGAAGGGGCGCATGGAGTGGGATGGTGGTGCAGGAAGGGGCGCATGGAGTGGGATGGTGGTGCAGGAAGGGGCGCATGGAGTGGGATGGTGGTGCAGGAAGGGGCGCATGGAGTGGGATGGTGGTGCAGGAAGGGGCGCATGGAGTGGGATGTTGGTGCAGGAAGGGGCGCATGGAGTGGGATGGTGGTGCAGGAAGGGGCGCATGGAGTGGGATGGTGGTGCAGGAAGGGGCGGATGGAGTGAGATGCTGGTGCAGGAAGGAGCGGATGGAGTGGGATGGTGGTGCAGGAAGGGGCGGGTGGAGTGGAATGGTGGTGCAGGAAGGGGCGCATGGAGTGAGATGGTGGTGCAGGAAGGGGCGCATGGAGTGGGACGCTGGTGCAGGAAGGGGCGGATGGAGTGGGATGGTGGTGCAGGAAGGGGCGGATGGAGTGGGATGGTGGTGCAGGAAGGGGCGGATGGAGTGGGATGCTGGTGCAGGAAGGGGCGCATGGAGTGGGATGCTGGTGCAGGAAGGAGCGGATGGAGTAGGATGGTGGTGCAGGAAGGGGCGCATGGAGTGGGATGGTAGTGCAGGAAGGGGCGCATGGAGTGGGGTTCTGGTGCAGAAGGGGCGTATGGAGTGGGATGGTGGTGCAGGAAGGGGCGGATGGAGTGGGATGGTGGTGCAGGAAGGGGCGGATGGAGTGGGATGCTGGTGCAGGAAGGGGCGGATGGAGTGGGATGGTGGTGCAGGAAGGGACGCATGGAGTGGGGTGGTGGTGCAGGAAGGGGCGGATGGAGTGGGATGGTGGTGCAGGAAGGGGCGCATGGAGTGGGATGGTGGTGCAGGAAGGGGCGGATGGAGTGGGATGGTGGTGCAGGAAGGGGCGCATGGAGTAGGATGCTGGTGCAGGTAGGGGCGGATGGAGTGGGATGCTGGTGCAGGAAGGGGCGGATGGAGTGGGATGGTGGTGCAGGAAGGGGCGGATGGAGTGGGATGGTGGTGCAGGAAGGGGCGCATGGAGTGGGATGGTGGTGCAGGAAGGGGCGGATGGAGTGGGATGGTGGTGCAGGAAAGGGCGGATTGAGTGGGATGGTGGTGCAGGAAGGGGCGGATGGGGTGGGATGGTGGTGCAGGAAGGGGCGGATGGAGTGGGATGGTGGTGCAGGAAGGGGCGGATGGAGTGGGATGCTGGTGCAGGAAGGGGCGGATGAAGTGGGATGGTGGCGCAGGAAGGGGCGGATGGAGTGGGATGCTGGTGCAGGAAGGGGCGGATGGAGTGGGATGCTGGTGCAGGAAGGGGCGCCTGGAGTGGGATGGTGGTGCAGGAAATGGCGGATGGAGTGGGATGGTGGTGCAGGAAGGGGCGGATAGAGTGGGATGGTGGTGCAGGAAGGGGCGGATGGAGTGGGATGGTGATGCAGGAAGGGGCGGATGGAGTGGGATGCTGGTGCAGGAAGGGGCGGATGGAGTGGGATGGTGGTGCAGGAAGGGGCGGATGGAGTGGGATGGTGGTGCAGGAAGGGGCGGATGGAGTGGGATGGTGGTGCAGGAAGGGGCGCATGGAGTGGGATGCTGGTGCAGGAAGGGGCGCATGGAGTGGGATGGTGGTGCAGGAAGGGGCGGGTGGAGTGGGATGGTGGTGCAGGAAGGGGCGGATGGAGTGGGATGGTGGTGCAGGAAGGGGCGCATGGAGTGGGATGGTGGCGCAGGAAGGGGCGCATGGAGTGGGTTGCTGGTGCAGGAAGGAGCGGATGGAGTAGGATGGTGGTGCAGGAAGGGGCGCATGGAGTGGGATGGTGGTGCAGGAAGGGGCGCATGGAGTGGGATGCTGGTGCAGGAAGGGGCGAATGGAGTGGAGTGGTGGTGCAGGAAGGGGCGCATGGAGTGGGATGCTGGTGCAGGAAGGGGCGCATGGAGTGGGATGCTGGTGCAGGAAGGGGCGCATGGAGTGGGATGGTGGTGCAGGAAGGGGCGCATGGAGTGGGATGGTGGTGCAGGAAGGGGCGCATGGAGTGGGATGGTGGTGCAGGAAGGGGCGCATGGAGTGGGATGGTGGTGCAGGAAGGGGCGCATGGAGTGGGATGGTGGTGCAGGAAGGGGCGCATGGAGTGGGATGTTGGTGCAGGAAGGGGCGCATGGAGTGGGATGGTGGTGCAGGAAGGGGCGCATGGAGTGGGATGGTGGTGCAGGAAGGGGCGGATGGAGTGAGATGCTGGTGCAGGAAGGGGCGGATGGAGTGGGATGGTGGTGCAGGAAGGGGCGGGTGGAGTGGAATGGTGGTGCAGGAAGGGGCGCATGGAGTGAGATGGTGGTGCAGGAAGGGGCGCATGGAGTGGGACGCTGGTGCAGGAAGGGGCGGATGGAGTGGGATGGTGGTGCAGGAAGGGGCGGATGGAGTGGGATGGTGGTGCAGGAAGGGGCGGATGGAGTGGGATGCTGGTGCAGGAAGGGGCGCATGGAGTGGGATGCTGGTGCAGGAAGGGGCGCATGGAGTGGGATGGTGGTGCAGGAAGGGGCGGGTGGAGTGGGATGGTGGTGCAGGAAGGGGCGGATGGAGTGGGATGGTGGTGCAGGAAGGGGCGCATGGAGTGGGATGGTGGCGCAGGCAGGGGCGCATGGAGTGGGTTGCTGGTGCAGGAAGGAGCGGATGGAGTAGGATGGTGGTGCAGGAAGGGGCGCATGGAGTGGGATGCTGGTGCAGGAAGGGGCGAATGGAGTGGGATGGTGGTGCAGGAAGGGGCGCATGGAGTGGGATGGTGGTGCAGGAAGGGGCGCATGGAGTGGGATGCTGGTGCAAGAAGGGGCGCATGGAGTGGGATGCTGGTGCAGGAAGGGACGCATGGAGTGGGATGCTGGTGCAGGAAGGGGCGCATGAAGGGGGATGGTGGTGCAGGAAGGGGCGCATGGAGTGGGATGCTGGTGCAAGAAGGGGCGCATGGAGTGGGATGCTGGTGCAGGAAGGGACGCATGGAGTGGGATGGTGGTGCAGGAAGGGGCGCATGAAGTGGGATGCTGGTGCAGGAAGGGGCGCATGGAGTGGGATGGTGGTGCAGGAAGGGGCGCATGGAGTGGGATGGTGGTGCAGGAAGGGGCGCATGGAGTGGGATGGTGGTGCAGGAAGGGGCGCATGGAGTGGGATGGTGGTGCAGGAAGGGGCGCATGGAGTGGGATGGTGGTGCAGGAAGGGGCGCATGGAGTAGGATGGTGGTGCAGGAAGGGGCGCATGGAGTGGGATGGTGGTGCAGGAAGGGGCGCATGGAGTGGGATGGTGGTGCAGGAAGGGGCGCATGGAGTGGGATGGTGGTGCAGGAAGGGGCGCATGGAGTGGGATGGTGGTGCAGGAAGGGGCGGATGGAGTGAGATGCTGGTGCAGGAAGGGGCGGATGGAGTGGGATGGTGGTGCAGGAAGGGGCGGGTGGAGTGGAATGGTGGTGCAGGAAGGGGCGCATGGAGTGAGATGGTGGTGCAGGAAGGGGCGCATGGAGTGGGACGCTGGTGCAGGAAGGGGCGGATGGAGTGGGATGGTGGTGCAGGAAGGGGCGGATGGAGTGGGATGGTGGTGCAGGAAGGGGCGGATGGAGTGGGATGCTGGTGCAGGAACGGGCGCATGGAGTGGGATGCTGGTGCAGGAAGGGGCGCATGGAGTGGGATGGTGGTGCAGGAAGGGGCGGGTGGAGTGGGATGGTGGTGCAGGAAGGGGCGGATGGAGTGGGATGGTGGTGCAGGAAGGGGCGCATGGAGTGGGATGGTGGCGCAGGCAGGGGCGCATGGAGTGGGTTGCTGGTGCAGGAAGGAGCGGATGGAGTAGGATGGTGGTGCAGGAAGGGGCGCATGGAGTGGGATGCTGGTGCAGGAAGGGGCGAATGGAGTGGGATGGTGGTGCAGGAAGGGGCGCATGGAGTGGGATGGTGGTGCAGGAAGGGGCGCATGGAGTGGGATGCTGGTGCAAGAAGGGGCGCATGGAGTGGGATGCTGGTGCAGGAAGGGACGCATGGAGTGGGATGGTGGTGCAGGAAGGGGCGCATGAAGGGGGATGGTGGTGCAGGAAGGGGCGCATGGAGTGGGATGCTGGTGCAAGAAGGGGCGCATGGAGTGGGATGCTGGTGCAGGAAGGGACGCATGGAGTGGGATGGTGGTGCAGGAAGGGGCGCATGAAGTGGGATGGTGGTGCAGGAAGGGGCGCATGGAGTGGGATGGTAGTGCAGGAAGGGGCGCATGGAGTGGGATGCTGGTGCAGAAGGGGCGTATGGAGTGGGATGGTGGTGCAGGAATTGGCGGATGGAGTGGGATGGTGGTGCAGGAAGGGGCGGATGGAGTGGGATGCTGGTGCAGGAAGGGGCGGATGGAGTGGGATGGTGGTGCAGGAAGGGACGCATGGAGTGGGGTGGTGGTGCAGGAAGGGGCGGATGGAGTGGGATGGTGGTGCAGGAAGGGGCGCATGGAGTGGGATGGTGGTGCAGGAAGGGGCGGATGGAGTGGGATGGTGGTGCAGGAAGGGGCGTATGGAGTGGGATGCTGGTGCAGGTAGGGGCGGATGGAGTGGGATGCTGGTGCAGGAAGGGGCGGATGGAGTGGGATGGTGGTGCAGGAAGGGGCGGATGGAGTGGGATGGTGGTGCAGGAAGGGGCGCATGGAGTGGGATGGTGGTGCAGGAAGGGGCGGATGGAGTGGGATGGTGGTGCAGGAAAGGGCGGATTGAGTGGGATGGTGGTGCAGGAAGGGGCGGATGGGGTGGGATGGTGGTGCAGGAAGGGGCGGATGGAGTGGGATGGTGGTGCAGGAAGGGGCGGATGGAGTGGGATGGTGGTGCAGGAAGGGGCGGATGAAGTGGGATGGTGGCGCAGGAAGGGGCGCATGAAGTGGGATGGTGGTGCAGGAAGGGGCGCATGGAGTGGGATGCTGGTGCAAGAAGGGGCGCATGGAGTGGGATGCTGGTGCAGGAAGGGACGCGTGGAGTGGGATGGTGGTGCAGGAAGGGGCGCATGAAGTGGGATGGTGGTGCAGGAAGGGGCGCATGGAGTGGGATGGTAGTGCAGGAAGGGGCGCATGGAGTGGGGTGCTGGTGCAGAAGGGGCGTATGGAGTGGGATGGTGGTGCAGGAAGGGGCGGATGGAGTGGGATGTTGGTGCAGGAAGGGGCGGATGGAGTGGGATGCTGGTGCAGGAAGGGGCGGATGGAGTGGGATGGTGGTGCAGGAAGGGACGCATGGAGTGGGGTGGTGGTGCAGGAAGGGGCGGATGGAGTGGGATGGTGGTGCAGGAAGGGGCGCATGGAGTGGGATGGTGGTGCAGGAAGGGGCGGATGGAGTGGGATGGTGGTGCAGGAAGGGGCGCATGGAGTAGGATGCTGGTGCAGGTAGGGGCGGATGGAGTGGGATGCTGGTGCAGGAAGGGGCGGATGGAGTGGGATGGTGGTGCAGGAAGGGGCGGATGGAGTGGGATGGTGGTGCAGGAAGGGGCGCATGGAGTGGGATGGTGGTGCAGGAAGGGGCGGATGGAGTGGGATGGTGGTGCAGGAAAGGGCGGATTGAGTGGGATGGTGGTGCAGGAAGGGGCGGATGGGGTGGGATGGTGGTGCAGGAAGGGGCGGATGGAGTGGGATGGTGGTGCAGGAAGGGGCGGATGGAGTGGGATGGTGGTGCAGGAAGGGGCGGATGAAGTGGGATGGTGGCGCAGGAAGGGGCGGATGGAGTGGGATGCTGGTGCAGGAAGGGGCGGATGGAGTGGGATGCTGGTGCAGGAAGGGGCGCCTGGAGTGGGATGGTGGTGCAGGAAATGGCGGATGGAGTGGGATGGTGGTGCAGGAAGGGGCGGATGGAGTGGGATGGTGGTGCAGGAAGGGGCGGATGGAGTGGGATGCTGGTGCAGGAAGGGGCGCATGGAGTGGGATGGTGGTGCAGGAAAGGGCGGATGGAGTGGGATGGTGGTGCAGGAAGGGGCGGATGGAGTGGGATGGTGGCGCAGGAAGGGGCGGATGGGGTGGGATGGTGGTGCAGGAAGGGGCGGATGGAGTGGGATGGTGGTGCCGGAAGGGGCGGATGGAGTGGGATGGTGATGCAGGAAGGGGCGGATGGAGTGGGATGCTGGTGCAGGAAGGGGCGGATGGAGTGGGATGGTGGTGCAGGAAGGGGCGGATGGAGTGGGATGGTGGTGCAGGAAGGGGCGGATGGAGTGGGATGGTGGTGCAGGAAGGGGCGCATGGAGTGGGATGCTGGTGCAGGAAGGGGCGCATGGAGTGGGATGGTGGTGCAGGAAGGGGCGGGTGGAGTGGGATGGTGGTGCAGGAAGGGGCGGATGGAGTGGGATGGTGGTGCAGGAAGGGGCGCATGGAGTGGGATGGTGGCGCAGGAAGGGGCGCATGGAGTGGGTTGCTGGTGCAGGAAGGAGCGGATGGAGTAGGATGGTGGTGCAGGAAGGGGCGCATGGAGTGGGATGGTGGTGCAGGAAGGGGCGCATGGAGTGGGATGCTGGTGCAGGAAGGGGCGAATGGAGTGGAGTGGTGGTGCAGGAAGGGGCGCATGGAGTGGGATGCTGGTGCAGGAAGGGGCGCATGGAGTGGGATGCTGGTGCAGGAAGGGGCGCATGGAGTGGGATGGTGGTGCAGGAAGGGGCGCATGGAGTGGGATGGTGGTGCAGGAAGGGGCGCATGGAGTGGGATGGTGGTGCAGGAAGGGGCGCATGGAGTGGGATGGTGGTGCAGGAAGGGGCGCATGGAGTGGGATGGTGGTGCAGGAAGGGGCGCATGGAGTAGGATGGTGGTGCAGGAAGGGGCGCATGGAGTGGGATGGTGGTGCAGGAAGGGGCGCATGGAGTGGGATGGTGGTGCAGGAAGGGGCGCATGGAGTGGGATGGTGGTGCAGGAAGGGGCGCATGGAGTGGGATGGTGGTGCAGGAAGGGGCGGATGGAGTGAGATGCTGGTGCAGGAAGGGGCGGATGGAGTGGGATGGTGGTGCAGGAAGGGGCGGGTGGAGTGGAATGGTGGTGCAGGAAGGGGCGCATGGAGTGAGATGGTGGTGCAGGAAGGGGCGCATGGAGTGGGACGCTGGTGCAGGAAGGGGCGGATGGAGTGGGATGGTGGTGCAGGAAGGGGCGGATGGAGTGGGATGGTGGTGCAGGAAGGGGCGGATGGAGTGGGATGCTGGTACAGGAAGGGGCGCATGGAGTGGGATGCTGGTGCAGGAAGGGGCGCATGGAGTGGGATGGTGGTGCAGGAAGGGGCGGGTGGAGTGGGATGGTGGTGCAGGAAGGGGCGGATGGAGTGGGATGGTGGTGCAGGAAGGGGCGCATGGAGTGGGATGGTGGCGCAGGCAGGGGCGCATGGAGTGGGTTGCTGTTGCAGGAAGGAGCGGATGGAGTAGGATGGTGGTGCAGGAAGGGGCGCATGGAGTGGGATGCTGGTGCAGGAAGGGGCGAATGGAGTGGGATGGTGGTGCAGGAAGGGGCGCATGGAGTGGGATGCTGGTGCAGGAAGGGGCGCATGGAGTGGGATGCTGGTGCAAGAAGGGGCGGATGGAGTGGGATGCTGGTGCAGGAAGGGACGCATGGAGTGGGATGGTGGTGCAGGAAGGGGCGCATGAAGGGGATGGTGGTGCAGGAAGGGGCGCATGGAGTGGGATGCTGGTGCAAGAAGGGGCGCATGGAGTGGGATGCTGGTGCAGGAAGGGACGCATGGAGTGGGATGGTGGTGCAGGAAGGGGCGCATGAAGTGGGATGGTGGTGCAGGAAGGGGCGCATGGAGTGGGATGGTAGTGCAGGAAGGGGCGCATGGAGTGGGATGCTGGTGCAGAAGGGGCGTATGGAGTGGGATGGTGGTGCAGGAAGGGGCGGATGGAGTGGGATGGTGGTGCAGGAAGGGGCGGATGGAGTGGGATGCTGGTGCAGGAAGGGGCGGATGGAGTGGGATGGTGGTGCAGGAAGGGACGCATGGAGTGGGGTGGTGGTGCAGGAAGGGGCGGATGGAGTGGGATGGTGGTGCAGGAAGGGGCGCATGGAGTGGGATGGTGGTGCAGGAAGGGGCGGATGGAGTGGGATGGTGGTGCAGGAAGGGGCGCATGGAGTGGGATGCTGGTGCAGGTAGGGGCGGATGGAGTGGGATGCTGGTGCAGGAAGGGGCGGATGGAGTGGGATGGTGGTGCAGGAAGGGGCGGATGGAGTGGGATGGTGGTGCAGGAAGGGGCGCATGGAGTGGGATGGTGGTGCAGGAAGGGGCGGATGGAGTGGGATGGTGGTGCAGGAAAGGGCGGATTGAGTGGGATGGTGGTGCAGGAAGGGGCGGATGGGGTGGGATGGTGGTGCAGGAAGGGGCGGATGGAGTGGGATGGTGGTGCAGGAAGGGGCGGATGGAGTGGGATGGTGGTGCAGGAAGGGGCGGATGAAGTGGGATGGTGGCGCAGGAAGGGGCGGATGGAGTGGGATGCTGGTGCAGGAAGGGGCGGATGGAGTGGGATGCTGGTGCAGGAAGGGGCGCCTGGAGTGGGATGGTGGTGCAGGAAATGGCGGATGGAGTGGGATGGTGGTGCAGGAAGGGGCGGATGGAATGGGATGGTGGTGCAGGAAGGGGCGGATGGAGTGGGATGCTGGTGCAGGAAGGGGCGCATGGAGTGGGATGGTGGTGCAGGAAAGGGCGGATGGAGTGGGATGGTGGTGCCGGAAGGGGCGGATGGAGTGGGATGGTGGTGCAGGAAGGGGCGGATGGAGTGGGATGGTGGCGCAGGAAGGGGCGGATGGGGTGGGATGGTGGTGCAGGAAGGGGCGGATGGAGTGGGATGGTGGTGCCGGAAGGGGCGGATGGAGTGGGATGGTGGTGCAGGAAGGGGCGGATGGAGTGGGATGGTGGCGCAGGAAGGGGCGGATGGAGTGGGATGCAGGTGCAGGAAGGGGCGGATGGAGTGGGATGCTGGTGCAGGAAGGGGCGCATGGAGTGGGATGGTGGTGCAGGAAGGGGCGGATGGAGTGGGATGGTGGCGCAGTAAGGGGCGGATGGAGTGGAATGATGGTGCAGGAAGGGGCGGATGGAGTGGGATGGTGGCGCAGGAAGGGGCGGATGGAGTGGGATGGTGATGCAGGAAGGGGCGGATGGAGTGGGATGGTGGTGCAGGAATAGGGCGGATGGAGTGGGATGGTGGCGCAGGAAGGGGTGCATGGAGTGGGATGCTGGTGCAGGAAGGGGCGCCTGGAGTGGGATGGTGGTGCAGGAAATGGCGGATGGAGTGGGATGCTGGTGCAGGAAGGGGCGCATGGAGTGGGATGGTGGCGCAGGAAGGGGCGGATGGAGTGGGATGGTGGCGCAGGAAGGGGCGGATGGAGTGGGATGGTGGTGCAGGTAGGGGCGCATGGAGTGGGATGCTGGTGCAGGAAGGGGCGGATGGAGTGGGATGGTGGTGCAGGAAGGGGCGGATGGAGTGGGATGGTGGTGCAGGAAGGGGCGGATGGAGTGGGATGGTGGCGCAGGAAGGAGCGGATGGAGTGGGATGGTGGTGCAGGAAGGGGCGGATGGAGTGGGATGGTGGTGCAGGAATAGGGCGCATGGAGTGGGATGGTGGTGCAGGGAGGGGCGGATGGAGTGGGATGCTGGTGCAGGAAGGGGCGGATGGAGTGGGATGGTGGCGCAGGAAGGGGCGGATGGAGTGGGATGGTGGCGCAGGAAGGGGCGGATGGAGTGGGATGGTGGTGCAGGTAGGGGCGCATGGAGTGGGATGCTGGTGCAGGAAGGGGCGGATGGAGTGGGATGGTGGTGCAGGAAGGGGCGGATGGAGTGGGATGGTGGTGCAGGTAGGGGCGCATGGAGTGAGATGCTGGTGCAGGAAGGGGCGGATGGAGTGGGATGGTGGTGCAGGAAGGGGCGGATGGAGTGGGATGCTGGTGCAGGAAGGGGCGGATGGAGTGGGATGGTGGTGCAGGAAGGGGTGGATGGAGTGGGATGGTGGGGCAGGAAGGGGCGCGTGGAGTGGGATGCTGGTGCAGGAAGGGAACGATAGGTTTCATTTTAGGTGAAGAAATTCCTTAAGTTTTCCCACCTGAACCCATAGTATCCTTGGGGTCAAGTCTACACAAACATCATAAGCATGATGTCACGTATAGGCCTAAAATCATAGATACACTATAGCTTAAGCGTTATGCACGGGCGGAGGAACGAACGTTGCCAACTGTTTTGATAGATCATTGATGAGTATCAGGTGTGATGAGATATAGCTTTGGCGGAAAATGCAATCACGAATTCTATCGTCACGATCAACTAATTGTTTTCTGTTCTGTACTGCATATATTATATTTAAAATGAAATACCGCTATACCTATATTAAAGTGCATATGAAAGGATACGTAAGTCTTAGCCAGGCCGTGAGACGGGCGAAGAACAGGCTGGCTGCCTCGGCAAACTCGGCCTCCAGCTCGGGTCCAGTCTTGTTGTAGTTCTGGGCAATGAAGGCCTGCAAGATGGTTTTCCGTGTGGCCTTGGAACCCTGATCCCATTCATGCAGAAGGTTCATCACTTTGGTGGAGGCCGTTTCTTGCTTGGCTGATCCCATCCTGCCCAGCAACGGTGTGGGGTATGCGTCGGGTATGAGTGGGGTGTTGGTGTCGTCGGTTGGTGTGGTTAGTGGTAGTCCCAGAAACAGACAGGGACCCAGCTGAAAGAAATACACTGGTGTTCACTTCCTGCTACTCTTTGATAACTGCCCTCCACTACTGGCTAGTCTATCAGGTGTGGGTGGTGAGGGAAGTCTTCATAGATTAAGAGAGGGTTCTTGAACTAGGTGGGTGGTGGTGTGGGTGGTGAGGGAAGTGTTCGTAGATTAAGAAAGGGTTCGTGAACTAGGTGGGTGGTGGTGGGGGGTGAGGGACATTATCATAGATAAGTTAAGGGAGAGTTCGTGAACTTGATATGTGGTGGTGTGGGGGTGAGGGACGTCTTCATAGATGAATTAAGGGAGCTCTATAGGGTTCGTGAACTAGGTCGGTGGTGGTGCATGTGGGTGGTAATTAAGGGAAGTCTTCATTTATCTAGGTAGGGTTCGTGAACTAGGTGGGAATCTTACCCTTTAATAGGCCTGTTATGGTGTAAATATTATAATCATAAAAATATATTAGAGATTAGAGACTTTTTCTTAGTAATATTATAATAGCTACATCTTAATATTCGGTGAGAAGCTTATTTTCCTTGTTTGTAAATTTTACAGTAAATGTGTACAGCAACTTCAGTGCATGACCAACAGGCTAGTTTATAAGTCCATGTCCACCACCAGCAGAGGGACATATCCATATAACATATTTAAAGTAACTGGAAACTAGTTGAAAACTAGGTTTCTGTTTCGTATGGGTTGATATCTCGACATAAAATTAATATCACATGAGCAGGCCGGGACGCAAAAACTTGGTGGGAAATCTTACAAGAGTTCAGAAACAGGAGTACTGAAGCAGTGACACAAACATATCAAGCCCGCATGGTGTACTGGTAAAGCGGCACAAGGTTTTGATTGTGAGGTCACGTAACAATTTTTGTTGTTGTATATACTGATGACAATTAACAGCCTTTATTTATTTATTCACTGTAGAAACAGCATGGTATACACATACCTACAGTGTGCCATATCGAAACATAGCATATACAAATAGCATACATGAGGAAGCCAAAAAAACAAACATATTAAATTAATTTTTAATTACACCAGGCATATAGGATATTGACATATATTTCTTGTTACCTTAGATAAAAAAAATTCTCAGAAAGATAACTTTTTGACATATAACATGTTTAATATTAAACATAAACATTTATGGAGAGCGGCAGGGGATATTCTTATATAAATCTGATGGGGAGATCAATTCTCTAGATGGCTTTACTAAAGCCCAGGATTGCACACATTTCTCATAAAAAAAATATCCCTATCAATAGAGCAGATATTTTTCAAAAAGAGAAGTTAGCCCTTCATAACAAAGGTACTCCACAAACTTATATATATGTATAAGATGAGATAAGATAAGATAAGATAAAGTTTTATTTAATGTTGGTATTTAAAAGTCAACAATAAACATTAGCACATTGACCAACAATGATAAAATGACATGAGCTGATGAGACATATATATTATTATATTATAATAATAATAATAATAATAATTATATTATTATGTATTACCGGTATTCCATTTAACTACTGGACAATATGGGATGGATGAAGGTGAAGAGCAACGCATTTAAGAAGCCAGTATCAATCTTATCGAGCGACCCTTATCGTGTAGTCATAGAGTATTTTGTCAATCACACCATCGCAGTCCATGCATCCCAAGGTACCAGCAAGAAGACAGACATTCTGTACACATGCACAGCCCCATCAGTCATTACTGATATTGTTATTGTTGACATATTTTTTGTTGGGTTTTCATTGTTGATTTTATTTCACATCACCTGCTTTCATCTTAGTCAAATAAAAATATAATAAAATGATCACAATGCAATCTAGCTTTTATTCTTCTATTATTGTTGACTCCTACTCCTTTTAGTTGGGTCGGTTGCGTGACATTATCATGATTATACAAAACACCTGCTTGAACAATAATAGAAATTACTCAATGTTAGAAGAAACATTAAAAGATATGACACCTCTTTAAATAACAACAGCAATTAGCAACATCAGAAACTGAAGATTGCAATGTTACTTGCAAGAACTTTTGATCTGAAACTTGACATATCACTCAGCCAGTGTAGATGGCAATTAGCCAATGAGCCATTATTCACGCCATCTCTCCCTGTCACATCTGCACCCTCCATCCCCAAACCGCCCACGCTTAATCCAACCCCCTAACCTCCCACCCTCTACCGCCAGCCTAGGGCTTCGCCACCTGTCAGTGAGGTAGGCAATTTCCCCTCCCTCACCCCTACTAGACACCTGGCACCCCGGCTGGCAGCCACGGGCACGAGGCAGGTAATCCCTCTCTCCCTCACCCCCCCACCCCTCCCTGACACCTCGCACCCCAGCATTTGAATAACAGCCCTCTACACAGAAATGGACATACCTCTAGGTCTGTAACATGGCCCACCGGCCACAGGGAGGACCGGATGACCATGGATTAACGATAACGGCCTGTCATCCGAAAGCAGAGAGTGGTGACAAAGATTTCTGGATTCAACAAAAATGTGATGGAGATGGCACATATCGTTCACATATTCATGTCCAGTATACATTTATGAAGAGTTACACACAAAGATTGAAGATCCCACGCGCTACGCGCGAATTCATCAGCCCACCAAATTTCAACCAAAACAAACCTTCTACCACTCACCACCATTTCAAAAATATGGCTTGTTCCAGGACTCACCCAAAACAAGGCTATAAACAAGGCTAGTGCTACTAGTTATACAAGTAGCTGAGTGCCGGGCCTGTTGCTGTGAGAGTGGAACCAACCTTTTTTTTGAGGAGTCCGAGAATGAATGCTTTTTCAAATGGCGGTGAGTGGACCAGTGGCAGAAGGTTTGTTTTGGTTGAAATTTGGTGAGCTGATGAATTTGCATGTAGCGTGTGGGGTCTTCAATCTTTATGAGTAATTCTTCATAAATATATACTGGACATGAATATGTGAACGATATGTGCCGTCTCCATCACATTTTTGGGGAATCCAGAAATCTTTGTCACCACCCCCTGCTTTTGGATGACAGGCCGTGTTTGTTAATCCATGGCCCTCCAGTCCGCCCTGCAGCTTAAATTTACAGCTAGCAAACAAGTAAGTCTTTATGATCATATTGATTATATATATGTGCATACCACCGTCACTGCCACAGAAAGATGATTGGTACTATTCCGCGAAATCACCAACCATTCCGCAGCTATTCCGGGTTTTATTGGTAGCCGCTGCAGTCGTGTAACCCGGTATTACGGCGGTAACATACACTGCACATTGGTCCCCGGACATCTATCGATATTCAGTCCGTGGTTTCTGACGGGCGTGTCTTACCCTACTTATCACCATCCAACTTCTATGCGTGTGAGACGCAAACTAGACTTCAAGCATACACGGGCGCAAATGATTTAAACTGATAGGCCTAAATCATATGTGATCAGCTAGGCCTAGGGTTCCCTTCTCGTTGCTAATGAAGCGTAGTCTCAGCGCGACTAAACACCGAAGTAGAAGAGTCCAAAATTTCCTAAACGGCGAAAGCTTGTGGCGCCTGGCGGATTTGTTCAGAACTATATGTTCAGAACATTTTTAGGTTCGAATGACAACCAATATCAATCCATGTCACAAGAAATATTAGTTTCCCCGCCAAATTTGTATGTATGTTATGTTTCACCAGCAAATACATAAGGTATTCAGGGATTGCATACACGCGGCGAAAGGCAATTTTGTGATAATTCTACATTTTGGCCTATTTTCTAACCTATTTTAGTATACAATCGAGCTTATAGAGCAAAAGTTATAGTTGAGTAACATATCATTTTTTTTGGTATATTTATTTATTCACCATGACGCTAGGCTTTAACATGCATCGATTATCCGGGATAAGGTCATGCATGATAAGAGCTTGTTTGAGACCATGTGCTCCATGGAGCACATGGTCTCAAACAAGCTCTTATCAGATTACCAACACGGATTCATTGCGGGCCGCTCGGCGTGCGAGACAAGTCTGCTCACAGTTCTGGATGCCTGGACCGATGCCCTAGATCACGGATTATGCTTGGATACTATATATTTGGACTTTGCCAAGGCTTTCGATTCTGTCCCCCACAAACGGTTACTTAAAAAATTGGAAGCCTATAGCATCTCTGACAATGTATTGGGATTGATACAACAGTTTCTCGGGGACAGGCGGCAGCGGACGTATGTGAGAGCCCAAAACGTCCGACTGCCCAAAACGGGCCAGGGTGAGGACTTTGACAACTACAACATAATGCACAGTTAGATACAACTCGAGCATCAACGAATAAATATATCACAAGAACCATGCATGACCAGAGTTTGTCCATGTCCTTAAGGTGGTCCCGACCTCGCATAACTATTGTTTTAATTTATAGATCTACGGCCGCAAGTTGTGACAAGTTCCATAAAGGGCAAAGATACCAATTAAGAGAATACTGCCTATGCCTATGCCTAACGCCTATTTTTCCGTGCCTTACCCCCGCCCCC